>VIAB01057137.1:0-10207 GCA_009801035.1 Oophaga pumilio | reverse complement strand
TAGTCACAAGCCATCAAACAAAGAAGAACTGCTTACATTTTTGATCCAGAAGCAGTGTGAAAGACTGGTGGCAAGCAAGATGCATGAAAGCTGTGATTAAAAATCATGGTTATTCCACAAAATATTGTTTTCTGAACTCTTACTGAGTTAAAACATTAGTATTGTTGTTTCTAAATGATTATGAACTTGTTTTCTTTGCATTATTTGAGGGCTGAAAGCACTGGGTTTTTTTTAATTTTGACCATTTTTCTTTGTCAGAAAAAAATACAAAATTTACTACTTGGAAATTCGGTGACAGGTCAGAAGTTTATAAACTGAAAGAACGATTTACATTTTACTCAAAAATATACCTATAAAGAGAAAAATCAGACAAACTGAACATTTGAAAGTGGTCTCTTAATTTTTGCCAGAGCTGTATATATACAGTACATACAGATATCCATACATACTGTATACGTACAGTACGTTTCAGAATTATATATGATGCACGCTTTGCATAGAGTTGGTGCAAATTAATTCACAGAACCTGGTTCATTGGACTTGTCAGTAATCTGTGGTCGCTGGATGGGAGCCCTGAGAACAGCCTCCAATATCTCAGCATCCGCAGTTCTTTTTTGATTATCCGGACTGGTGAGATGTAACTGCTGCGGCGTGATGCAGATGTGACGCTGCACCAGGCCAACTAATAGCCGCAGATGCAGGGAAGTAGGAGGCTGTTCTCAAGGCTGCCACCCAGCAACCACAGATTACTGTTGTGGCTTCTGTGAATTTATTTGCACCAACTCTAGAGTTGGATTATATTTTAGAATATAATTGACAATACCTAATAACACAGCACTGGTCAGTTTTGTTTTTTTGCATGTTGAAGTAACAGGCATCCGCCAGAGCAAAAATATGTGGGGGAAGTTCTCCAATGCGTCTGTTTCTGTACGACTTGATCTGCTCCGTGTGGTAAAGTGGCAACTCTTCATAAGGATTCACAGCAACTAAGATAGCTCCAGTGTATGTCTGTAACAAATATAGGCAATCAAATCTCTAGGCATGCAGCCTCTGAAGGAGGATTGCTATGAGGGAAAGCAAAATGATTTTCTTAATGATTTTAACTGTCAAAGAAATAAAATGTCCATATCTTACATAAATGTTATTCTGTTTATATCGGATATGCAAATTGTGAACAATTCCAGCCTCGTTAAGGTCTCCCAGTCTGATCATGTCTTCCACGCCTTGTGCCGAACTAGGATGCATAGAGTGTACGCTGCTCATGTTCCGAGCAGATATCCAGTGCTCCTGTAACAGCAAAGAAGAAAATCCTTGAGGGGTGTAGTTTCCAAAAATGGCGCAACTTGTGTTTTTTTCACTGTTTAGGCACATTAGGAGCTCTCCAAAATGCGACAAGACGCCTGCAGACCATTCCATCAAAGTCTGCATTCCAAAAGTCACTCCTGCCGTGCGCCCAAACAATAGTTTCCCTCCACATATGGGGTATCCGCATACTCTGGAGAAATTGCACAACAAATTTTGGGGTCCATTTTCTCCGTGTACCCTTGTGAAAATAAAAAATTGGGGCTAAGAGTACATTTTTGTGGGTAAAATGTGATTTTTTTATTTCCACATCTCTATGTTATAAACTTCTGTGAAGCACCTGAAAATTCAAGGTGCCCACAACACATCTAGGTATATTCTTAAACATTATAGTCCTAGACACTTCACTGATGGGTCACATTCCGTGAAATATTAACAACAACAATACTCTCCAAAAGGATACAAGGAATGTATGTAAATGATAATAATATTTATTGCTCAATATACACATATAATACAAAAAAACTTTTTTTCAAGAAACAAAAAAGGGTGTCAAAACGGTCAAACCAAAAAGACGGGCAGGAATTAGCACACCTATTAATAAATAATGATAAATAAATAAATAGCTACCGTAAGCGGTCACTATGCGGCAAATTGTCATAGATAGTACATATATCATACATAAACATCCATGGAAAATGCTGTACAGGGAAAGAAAGTGTTGTAGAATTGTAGTAATATATCCTAGTCACAGCCCATATATCCCCATTACAACCATTACCATCCTATAACACTGCTCTGAAAATCAGAGCTAGATAAACTATATGACAAAATCAAAAATGCTTCTTAATCATATTAAATAACTGCGAGCATGGAAAACCACATATAAAGTGCATGTAGTGCTGATATTACCTGAATGGTGTGTCACAATAGCTGCCACGTCCTACCCCGACGTGCGTTTTGGCGTTCCTTTGTCAAAGGGGCGTGTCTTAAGCGGGGGAACCCACTCCCTTTTCAATGCCAGCTGTCCAATAAACCACCAGTCTTACTAACACATGTTCTGACACGTACAAAGTGACCAGTGCGCAGTGCAAGACCGGATGTGACGAAATAGAAAATGTCACATCCTAATATTAAATAGCAATATTAAAGTGATGTGTGCATAAGTAAAAATAATACTACAATTATTATCATTTACATACATTCCTTGTATCCTTTTGGAGGGTATTGTTGTTGATATTCCTTAAGGGGGTCTAGTATCCAAAATGGGGTCACTTGTGGGGAGTTTCCACTATTTAGGCACAACAGGGCTCTTCAAATATTACATGGCGTCCACTCTTGATTCCAACCATTTTTGTGTTCAAAAAGTCAAACCGTGCTACTCCTTTCAAAGACCTGCCGTGCACCCAAACAGTGGATTTCCCCCACATATGGTGTATCGGCGTACTCAGGAGAAATTGCACAACACATTTTAGGGTCCATTTTCTCCTGTTACAGTAAAATAACAAATTTGGAGCTAAAGTAATTTTTTTGTGTGAAAAAAGTTAATGTTCATGTTTTCCTTCCACATTGGTTTAGTTCCTGTGAAGCAACGGAAGGGTTAATAAACTTCTTGAATGTAATTTTGAGCACTTTGAGGGGTGCAGTTTTTAGAATGGTGTAACTTTTGGGTATTTTCTGTCATATAGACCCACCAAAGACACTTCAAATATGATGTGGTCCCTCAAAAAAATGGGTTTGTAAATTTTGTTGGAAAAATGAGAAGTTACTGATCAACTTTTAACCCTTATAACTTCCTATCAAAAAAATGATGGTTCAAAAATTATGCAGATGTAAAGTAGACATGTGGGAAATGTTATTTATTAACTACGGTACTTTGTGTGACATAACTTTCTGATTTAAGGGCATAAGAATTAAAAGTTTGAAAATTGTGAAATTTTCTCCAAATTTCTGATATTTTCACAAATTAACGCAAGTCATATCGAACAAATGTTGCAAGTATTATGAACAATATGTCACGAGAAAACAATCTCAGAATCAGTGGGATCCGTTGAAGAGTTCCAGAGTTATTTCCACATAAAGTGACACTGGTCAGATTTCAAAAATTTGGCCTGGTCATTAAGGTCAAGATTGGTTTGGTCACTAAGAGGTTAAAGCAGTTCATATACAATGCATGCCCTTACTAAATTCTCCACCGTTAAGGCTAAATGCACACGTCAGGAATTTGTGCAGAATTTTCCTGAGCAAAACCTGACTTTTTCCGCGGTAAAAACACGCGTTTTTTTGCGTTTTTTGCGTGGATTTTGCACGTTTTTACCGCGATTTTTCCCTGGACTTTCTAGGTCAATAATATAGTGGGAAAAACGCTAGAATTCCGCGAAATTAATGAACATGTTGGTTCTTTTTCTGAGATGCGTTTTTTTGCGGAAAAAAACGCACCATGTGCACAAAAATTGCGGAATTCATTCTAAATGATAGGATGCTTAATTCATGCGTTTTTGACGCGTTTTTTCCCATGAAAAAAAAGCAAATAATCCTGAACGTGTGAACTTAGCCTAAAGCTTTTTTTTTTAATTTATATAAGTTACATACATAAGTTACACTTACCTTGCCATCATCATCCTCAAGCATGGTCTGTCCATTATGTGTATCCTTAACCACAGCACCAATGGGTATTCGACTGTCAGATGGGATTTCCAACCAGACATGTTCCCCCTATAAAAAATAAATATATTGCTACTAGTAAGCAAAATGGTGACAGGTGGAGCACAGGCAAAATATAATTATTTATATTTTGTCAGTCTGTATGTAATGCTAAGCACACAACATTTTTTTGGACCAGTCCAAGGTATCTGTATTGTCCACAGAAACTGTGTCTTCCAATCACATATCAGAAAAAAGTGTATACAAAATACATTTCTGTATATAATAGATTAACAAATTTTTCTATCTTAAATTTTTTCTTGATGTTGGAATTTCTCCCTTTGCTTTTTGTTCTCATGCCGGGGACACTGGCCATGCCGTTCATTCCGTGCATCATCTTTTGCATCATCCGATACTGAGCTTTTCCTTGGTGAGCTGATCAACTGTTTTACATTTTTGTTGTCCAAAGAAACAATTGTGCTGTAGATTACAGCCCTCACGCAACATTTTCTTTTTGTATAATGTAACTTTTTATACACAACAACTATTGTAATAGCCTTGTGTCTATTTAGTTCCAGGTGACACATTTCATTGTATTATTCTACAATATACGGTAGCTCATTGTAACTATAGTAAGATTATTCAATCCTGACATGGTAATAAATGCCACAACCATCAAGTGACAATAGAAGGAAATTGAAAAAAAAACACTGTTTTATAAATCCATCTTTTATTTACCTGATGCCCTTGTACCCCAGAGGATGAACATATGACTTGTGCAACTAAATATAAAGTCTGGGCTTAAAGACTTATCTGTAATAATTTCCCCAGACAGGGAAGTAGCCTGCTAAGTTATTAAAAAGAGTCAGTCACCAACCCTCTATACAGCACTTAGGATGCTCCCGCACACAAGACTATCCTGTGTGACATTGTTTATGTCATGAGACTGATGGGGACACAGGACTCAGCGCAGAGGAGCAGGGCTGGTCCCAAAGGTAAATGCACATTTTTTTTATTTATGCAGCACACTGAAGTCCCGTAATTCATAAGGAGTCTGGCGGTACAAAACTGCTTTAAGGGAAATCTATCACCAGGTTTCTACTGCATCATCTGATAGAAGCATGATGTACGGGCAGAGACCCTGATTCCAATGATGTGTGACTCACTGGGAAGCTTGCTGCAGTTTTGATAAAATCACTGTATTATCTGCTGCAGATCTCTCAGTCCTCTGAATGCTGAGCTCTGTATAACCCCACCACCACTACTGATTGGCAGCTTTTTGTGTGCACTGTGAATAGGCAACAAAATTGAGAATCAGTGGTGGGTGAGAGGTTATAAAGAGCTCATGAATATGGAGGACTACATGGCAGCAAGTTTACCAGTCCTCTAGTGATAATTTCTTGCTGAGAAAACCAATGATTTTATCAAAACTACAGCAAGCAGCCCAGTAAGTGACACATCACTGCATTCTTCAGTATTTAGCCTGGAGATATATGAGCCAACGTACGTTATCTGGGGACGGACTCGAGTAGGACTCTAATATGTACACAGAGAGACGTGCCATCAATTTATTAAGTTATTGAATCATGGAAGTACGAAATCTGACATTTCATTCTTGAAAGTGTCATCAAGTAGTTGAAAAAAACATTTATACACATTGAAAACTGATGCAGTATATATGATTTCATGTAATTTGTGTAATGTTTTCTCTAATTTGCTCTAATTTACATGTTTCAATGTGTGTCTTTAAGTAAATGGAAACACCCCTGGTACTCTGACCAGTGTGTATCAGATGGTAAAGTCATCATAGCTACTGACGCACACGGTGGATACATCTTTCAGTCTAATATTTAACTTTTTTTATGACTCAGGATAAGATTAATGTCTAACGAAATTTGCTAATACATTTTAGTGTTGCGTAGCAGTTATTTTTTTCAATGAACTAAAGCCAACTAAATGGATAGCCAAGGGGAATTTACATGAAACAAGTCAAGTATTAGATGTAAAGCCATTGATATCTTCCAGAAAGGAGACAGAAGAAAAAAGTCATAGGTGTGCAGATAATTGTCGGACGCTTCCGAGAGTAGGACAAATGGGCAGAGAAATAAAATGGGTGTTTTTCTGTAATAATATAAAACAACGAGTTCTGATCCGGAACTTGGACCTTCCACAGGTTTGAATACAACATATGAACTGATGGTCACTTACATTTCCTAGAATAGATGGAACAAAAGTTTCCATTGGATAACTTTATTGGCTATAAATAAACTACAGATAGAGACGACACTAACCATAGCGTCCCTCCTCTGAACGAGATCATAGCAAAAGAGAGAAATGAATTACATTAGAAAAGGATTGATTTTTTTGAAATAAGAAAGATAAAAATATATAATATATACTTTAAAATTATAGTAAAACCTGTACCTTATACTGCTGAGGGAAAGCGCCTGATTTGTTTGGGAGACACTGTGTAATCGAGAAAAAGCTTATAATTTCATCTACTATCACTTTTTACGCTTATTTCCCATTACAGATAGGTCTACTTTAAGTGAACCCAATATGACAGCAGGAATAAAGGACATCCATTTTCGCACTACTCACGCTGTAACTAGAGAATGTATAAACTCTTGACGGATCACATAAAGATTAGGGAAGATTATGGGCAGGCTGGTGAATCCACAAATAGTGACATTTTTAAATCTATGTGCCAAAGATTTTTGTTTTTTTGGCATATTTTAGTAGTACAGGCCTTTATATAAAGCACAAAAGGAAGGGAGACCCATTGGTAGTTGCTTTAAATCAACAATCAAATTTGTCACTGCCAGCCAGAACTCAATAATGTCAACGCCTTAACATTGGACAAAGGTCCAACCCAAAGTGCAAAAACCACTCTTGAAATGTAGTTTTAATTTGACTCATGAACTCAGTATGAAATACGGGAGAAGGGCAGTGTAAAAAGTACTGTTCTAAACCAACAGTTAAAGAGTTAATCCAAGACAAGTTATCCCCTATTTATTTGATTGGGGATAATCATATTGACTGCTGGGGGTTTGACTTCTTGGTCCTCCTGTGGTTCTCGAACCCCTGGAAGATCATTTAAATATCCAATACATGCACAAGTAGCCCCACTCGCTTATGGGTTTTGGCACCCAACCTTACTAATAGCCAATGGGATCCTGGAGAATCCACACAACGTCACATTTCAACAACAAGTTCATGAATAAAAATGACAATATAATTTCTATCATCATTGTTACATTACATTAATAACACATCCCCTTTAAACTGCCAAATCAACAACAGATATACATGACTAAATAATAATATCACCATAAAGTGGTCCGCATGAACAGCAGCTGACTTTGCTAGTATATCAATTTCCGTCTCAAGTTGAATCCTCCCAGCTGCCTCAGCAAATATTCAGAAGGACTCCCAATTTAAAATCTTAGGTCGATGATCCGTTTTGGGACTCTTTTAATCCTCTTAAATGACGAGAAAAGCGGATATGTTCACTGCATTCCTATTACTGTGTGAAAGGTGTATGGTTAGTTGGCCCGTTATGGATAACACATGTTGCATTTTGCAGGTATCGTATGCAGCCAAGTACCCAAAATGTTGTATTACAATTACCGTCCTATATATTGTTATTAAAAATAGACTCAAAATGGTTGGATGTGATCTTCTTGCAATAGACCCATTATGGCAGTGGAGCGCCCGCCAGGGCAGTGGGGATACTCGGTACCAGGCCGCTTCTTAAAGGGGAAGTGTCACAGTCGCAGCGTTGACCGGGCCCGTGGCCCTGGGCGTCCAATAAAAGGGGATATGATGAAAAGGGATAATAAAGAGTTTGTAATTAAGTGTTCGTGACGCCACCTGTGGTACTCGGTAATAAAGATGTTAGCCGACGCTGCAGATTCATTCCACTGGGACAGTTGTTGATGCAGCAGAGTTGGTTCAGCCCTCCACAGGCAGAGCTATGTCCCAGGGCAGTTAGGATGTTAGTGGTAATGTTGGAGGTGAATGTGGTGCAGGGCAGGTGACGCAGGAATAATTCAGAGGACATAGCGGGGTGCAGTTTCCAATGCTTTACTCACGGTTCTCTTATGCGAAGATGCCTACTTGGTGCCGTATCCTCCAGGTGAGGGGTCCAGCAACCTCACAGGTAGATTAGGATACACCTTTCCAGGACTCCCTTCAATATGTTCCTTTCCTGGCCATCTCACTGTGCTGACTTTCCGCCCTTCCTGTCCAGCATCTCACAGTCAGTGTTCCAAGCCAGCAGCCGCGGACCTTGTCGGGCGACATTCTCTAAGTCCCCTTGCATCCTTATGGCTGCCTTTTCGGAGAAGATAACTGTGGCTGTAGTAGAAGCACCTAGAGGTGCACCTGCCTCCGACTTGCTAGCTGAGTCTGGTGATTTCTCCACTAGTCTCGGGGGCTGGTACCCCACTGCGACCTGGTCCCTCCATTACTGGATCAGGCTGCAAGGATGGATTGCTGACTATCCGTGCCCCTAGGACCCCTTCTGTCCTTCTAGGAGTTTCCTTCTTTCTCTATCTTACTATTCTCTTTCCTCGTCCGGGGACAAGCTCCTCACGGCTTGAGCTCCCCTCCCGTTCTAACTGTCTCTACAGTCTCCTTCCCACTCACTAAGCTCCACCCCCTTCCTTCTACCTTCTACACCCACTCTCCCAACACCCTTTACTACCCAGCCCGGGATGAGACCATCCTCCCTTAGGGTACGTCCAGGGTGCCCTGCTGCAATAGTCTGTGTTGCGTGCAGGTGTTAGAGTCCTGGGTGGTGCTCCCTCCTTACCTGAGAGTGGGGTACCACATCTCTGGATGAGGTGCAGTATCTCTGTGGTGACTGGATCCTCAGGGGGTGCCACAGCAGCTCAGAGATAATCTGTTTTACGATATGTACATTTCCTCTAGTTTTCTCGGCAACGATAAAAATAGAGGAGGATAAACTCTTCTCTAACTCATAGTAACATAGTAACATAGTTATTAAGGTTGAAGGAAGACTTTAAGTCCATCTAGTTCAACCCATATCCTATCCTAACCTGCCCTAACATGTTGATCCAGAGGAAGGCAAAAAAAACCCAAGTGGCAAACAGTAAGCTTCACATTGGGGAAAAAAATTCCTTCCCGACTCCACATACGGCAATCAGACTAGCTCCCTGGATCAACGCTGTATCTAGGAAACTAGTGAATATAGCCTGTAATATTATACTTTTCAAGAAAGGCATCCAGTCCCCTCTTAAATTTTAGTAAGGAATCACTCATTACAACATTAGACGGCAGAGAGTTCCATAGTCTCACTGCTCTTACAGTAAAGAATCTGCGTCTGTGATTATGACTAAACCTTCTTTCCTCCAGACGTAGAGGATGCCCCCTTGTCCCCGTCACAGGTCTAAGAGTAAAAAGATCCTTAGAAATGTCTTTGTACTGTCCCCTCATATATTTGTACATTGTAATAAGATCACCCCTAAGCCTTCGTTTTTCCAAACTAAATAACCCCAAGTGTAATAACCTGTCTTGGTATTGCAGACCCCCCAGTTCTCTAATAACCTTGGTCGCTCTTCTCTGCACCCGCTCCAGTTCAGCTATGTCTTTCTTATACACCGGAGACCAGAACTGCACACAGTATTCTAAGTGTGGTCGCACCAGTGACTTGTATAGAGGTAAAATTATGTTCTCCTCATGAGCATCTATGCCTCGTCTAATGCATCCCATTATTTTATTTGCCTTGGCAGCAGCTGCCTGACATTGGCCACTAAATGTGAGTTTGTCATCCACCCATACACCCAAGTCTTTTTCAGTGACAGTTTTGCCCAGTGTTTTACAATTAAGCACATAATTATACATCTTATTTGTTCTACCCAAGTTCTACCCAACTCTGTCCTATTCCATTTTCTAAAACTATGGATAGGCTTCCAATATGGGATATGCCTCTGGCTCCTTCCCTGAGATACCTACCAATTCATTTCAATTAATCAGATATTACGTTTTGTGTAATGTCTTTCTTCTAACATCCACACAAGATTACCTCTTTGACTACAATCTCCCTACACGATCATAAGAAGTGCTAAGAGCCTCATACATAGTAGACAGCTGTCGGCTGAATGATGGTTTGACCAATTGTTTGGCCTGCAGCTATCTCTCCCGATTCCCCCATACAGAAGATCATTTGCTCAGCTGATCACTTATTATTATTATATACATTTATATAGCGATATTTATTCCATGGCGCTTTACATGT
>VIAB01057134.1:1061-11641 GCA_009801035.1 Oophaga pumilio | reverse complement strand
ATCAGCTGACACCCGTCCGCGATCAGCTGCGCTCCCCCCGGGAGAATGGTGTAAATTTGGGTTATTTTCTGCCATATAGGCCCCTCAAGTCAAGTCACTTCAAATGTAAGGTGGTCTCTAAAAACAATGATTTTTGTATATTTGGTTGGAAAAATGAGAAATCACTGGTCAACTTTTAACCCTTCTAACTTCCTAACAAAAAATAATTAAGTTTCAAAAATCATGCTGATGTAAAGTAGACATGTTGGAAAAGTTATTTGTTAACTATTTTGTGTGACATGACTTTCTGGTTTAAGGGCATAAAAATTAAAAGTTTGAAAATTGCAAACTTTTCACCAAATGTTTGAATTTTTCATAAATAAACACAAGTCATATCGAACAAATTTTACCACTATCATGAAGTACAATATGCCACGAAAAACATTTTCAGAATCTATGGGATCAGTTGAAGCGTTTTGGAGTTATTACCACATAAGGTAAAACTGGTAAGAATTGTAAAATTTGAACTGGTTATGAAAGTGAAAGCAGGCTTGGGGGGTGAAGGGGTTAACACAGGCAACATAAATGGTCTTGTACATTATTAATAACTGCTGCTGTAAAAAAAAATGGATTGGAAACGGATGACAAGTGAGAAAAAAAATTATGTGGGTGAACTATTTTTTTATCGCTAGTGTGAACCTGGCCTCACAGTCCTAGTGATTGCTTGCTGTCTCCACTAGGGGGAGCTTGTTACACACAGAATTTTATGCTGTCTCACACATTTACAGCTTATGTCCATGGTAAGGTTGGATTTCCTGTTCTGGGCCCCTTATTTTTGGGACAATGGGGGCCCTTTAACCCCGAGTTTCCTAGTTTAAAACTGCCATTAGTGGATGCTTTTCCCATTGAAATCAGAGAAGATGTAGCATCCACCATAGAAGTCTGAAGGGTATAACAGAAAGATCCAAATGCTGCTTCATCTGTTTTCATACTGTAGCTCTCATATTTTCAATGGGGAGAGCCGTGCATATGATTGACCACTCTATTGATTTCACTGGAAAAAGCTTTTGTCAGAAAAGTAGGGAACCACAACACCTTCGTTTTTCCAAAAAAGAGGATTCAAGGGGAGCAGAAGCTTCATTACTGAAACTGACGCAATAATAAAATATTTGTGTTGGCAAAGGCAAAATCTGCTGTCAAATCTGCATAAAAACATAGAATTGTAGACGACTGATAGCAGTAAACAACCACATGGTCCATCTATGTAGTTTGCCCTTCTTTTATTTCCTTTTCATTTTAGTCATCATGTGTTTGCCTTCACTTACTGTGGACTTTCCAACTTCATTTTCTGGAATTTTTTTTGTCGTGATTATTGTTCAGTTACACTATGGAGCCAATTCATCAGTTTGCACCAGAACTTTAGTATAAAACTGCTTGAAATGTCTCAAAATTTTTGTACAGTTGGTAGTTTTTACACTAGCTCCGAGTGGACGGATATAAATGAGCCTGACCACAAATTCATCCCAAAAGCGGCGTAAATTATGACAGAAATGTACTAGACTGGAGTACATTTTCTTCAATAGTGCATGGCAGGTGAAAGATGCGGAAAATTCATTCTGAGGTACATCAGAACTGGCTTTCTGTAATACCTCTATGTGTGTTCTCATACATAAAACAGTATTAAAGTTCGATATCACATAGATATTAGTTATGTTCCCTATGGAATTTCATGAAAGTACACTGAACCATTTTGTGCCCCAGATTTGAGTTTAAAGAGAACCTGTCATCAGGATCAGGCAAGGTGAACTAAAGGTATGGGAAGCACTGTTCTGATGATTTTTATTTGGTACTTTCATTGTTGAAATATGCAGCTTGGTTGTTCTATGTTCACCGATAGAAGTTTTGGGACAACAAGCTGTTCATGCATCGGGCGGGTCTGTGGGGTGGTACTGTGAGTAGGGTCTTCATCTCTGCCAAGGCCCCTCAGTTGGCTTCTGGTGTAAGGATCTACATACTGTTTAAAATCCAAGCCACAGGCGGCGCTTGCACAGATTGACCTGGTTGAAGGCTTCAGTAAAATAGCAACGGCGTTGGCGCATGCGCACATTAACCTTCTGGCAGGCTGCAGGAAAATGGCACCGGTGGCGACACCTGTGCAGTATCGGCTCCTCAATGAGCAAAGATCTCAATCTGCGCATGCGCTGCCACCGGCGCCATTTTCCTGAATCCTGAATTCCTGAAACCAGATCTATCTGCGCAAGCACCGTCTGCGGCTAGGACGGCGCCAGTGAGTAATTTTAAACAATATGTATATCCTTATAGGAAAGGTAGCTGAGGAACTGTGACAGAGCTGAAGACCCACAGTCCCACCCCACAGGCCCACCCCGATGCAAGAGCAGCTTGTTGCCCCAAAACTTCAATTGGTGAATAAAAAATAACCAGGCTGCATAGAGATAGAGGGGCTTAAATATAATCTGCAAAACCATAGTGCAGTCCACATACTAGGAGCCTGCATTCGGCATTACTCTGTGTATGAGCTTGTTTTTTCTCTGGCAAGCAAAATAACAAAATTGGATAGCTAAACTGGTGAGCACTGGACACATAACACATTAGCGTTCAATTGTCTGGCAACACCTTTATTCCAGATTATAAATATTATAAATGTACTAGTAGATTATATTTGGTAAAGCTATACTCACTTATGCAGAACTCTGTGATTTTTGACCACTTGAAATCACTTTGACAAGTGGAAGATAATGGCGATAAGAAACGGGGTATAAATCCAGAAATACACGAATAGACAACCTTAGATGACTGTGGGTAATAGTGGGCAATTTGGCTTGTGGTTGAATTTATTATTGCAAACTGTAAGATTTGAGGTTCAGGACAGGTTCCTAAAGGAAAGAAGAAATTAAAATAACTATACTGTAAAATGCTGAAAATATATCACTCTAAGGGGAAATGTACCATATATATACATTAAGTGTGTATATGCGCTTGTAATATATATATAACTATATATATATTAACAAAATGCAAAGAGAATGACCAAGTGAGAAATCTAAATCAAATCAATATTTCATCTAACTGGCCTTTGCGTTCACAACAGCATTAAAACATCAACTTCTCTAGGCACACTTACACCCAGTTTTGGAAGGAAATCAACATGGGTTGTTCCAAACATCTTGGAGAACTGACCACAGATCTTCTATGGATGTGGACTTTCACTAGTTCTGTCTCTTTATGTAATCCCAGACAGCTTCAATGATATTAAGATTAAGGCCGGGATCACACATGCGACGAAAACAGCCGTTGCTCGCATGTGAAATCCCAGCTCTGGCGCTGGCACTCGGGAGTGGAGTGCGCGGCTGCATGTATTTCTATGCAGCCGCTCGCTCCACTCCCGAGTGCCGGCACCAGAGCTGGGATTTCACATGCGAGCGATGGACGTTTTCGTCGCATGTGTGATCCCGGCCTAAGGCTTTGTGGGAGCCATGTCATCACTTTCAGGACTCCTTGTTCTTCTTCAAGTGGAAAATAATTCTTAAAGGGGTTGCTCGGGATGTTTATATTGATGGTCTATCTTTAGAAGAGGTCATCAATATCTGATCGGTGGGGATGCAATAAAGACATCTCATTTGTGCCAATCTGAGCTTTTTTCACACTAACTTATGATGGGAATTATGAAATTGTCTAAGGGTAAAGTATGTATTTGTTATTCATAGGTGTCAGAGGGGTAAGGTTTCTCCTTGTGGAGAGTGACATACAAGCTCTGGCATGTCAAGGTAAAGAGGCTTATTTGCCACGCAACGCTCCTCTAGGAAATTTAATATGCAAATTGCCTCAAGAGAAAAAGAGGACTTGAACTCTATAGCGCCACCTGTTGGAAGCAGCGATCCTACAAGTCACTATTGACCCTTTAACGAGTCTTGCAATATGACTTAGGGTAAAAGGCATTTCAGAATCTCAATTTGCAGACACAGTGTTTTGACCTGTTTCCAATAAGTGGTGCTATAGAGTTCAAGTCCTCTTTCTCTCTAAAGAGGCAATTTGCATATTTGTTATTCATTGTAACCACAGTGCAGTTTTTATTTTGCACTATGTTCTTGAAAAATTAAAACTGCAGGTTATCGGTTACTATACAGTATGTAACAAAGATAATTTTTCTCATCGATAGTATCATGAATCTTCCCTCATAGCCTTTTATTATTTTGACTGTTTTAAGTACAATGCATCTTTCTTTAACATAAAAATGAGAATGAGCTTCCACGTTTTGATGTGTTGCCCCATGCCACTCTTTTTGAAAATGATCAGGCAATCAAAACGCAAGCTGGCTCTCTGTCTCCCTAGCCCTTGAACATTGACATTGCATCACCAAAAAGGAAAACTCGTCAAGTTATGGAAATAACGAGATTGATAGACATGCTTAATGATATAGAAATGATGAAAATATGGAAACTAAGGGCCCAATTGGGTGGATCGTTGTTTTTTATTATTTATTTACTTTTGCTAAACCATGACAATAACAATAATTTTGACTAGGGGTGCCCAAACTTTTACATGCCACTGGGTATATACTAAACAGATGTGCCTTGGTTCATTGCACTTACCCCTGAAGAAGCCACCTGTTTTATGGCGAAACGCATGAGCTGCATCTTCCCCAATCTGCTCATAATTTCCTTTTCTAGTTCTTATTATTCAGCAAGCGTTGGCATCATTTTGAGGTATATTTCTTGTATATGGTTCTTTTGGTTCCTTTCACTTACGTGCTATAGGTCTTACATTTTATCTGCTTGCAGATTTACTTATTCCATCACTGCATGGTGACCGGGTTTGCATCTTATTGAAGTACTATTTGCCTCATATATTTCCTTAGGCACATTTTTATACATACAATAATACTTCTTTTTCATCTTGCCATTGCACTTAAGTACTGACCATAGAATTTTTTTTTGCTATGATATTGTCTTACTGTGACAGTGTCTGTACTTGTGATCTTTACTGTTGTATACCCGTTTATATATTTATTTATTGTATTTGCCATCTTTGGCAGATGGAGTGAATTATGCCCTAACAATGGATTTGTCTGATTATCATTTGTGCTAGCCCTTTGTCTTTTTAAGTATTTTTATGTGTATTTTTGGCTCTGTTGTTTAATAAAAATTATACTGTCTTTATTGGGTGGTCCTTTCTCCATTGCATACATTCTTTTTCACTTTCTGCCACTTCATGTTTATTGAGTATGCTATAGTTTGCGCCCCTATATTTGGTTGTGCCCTGTTTTTTTGTTTGTGGCAAAATGGGTAGAGCTGGGGTGCAGCAGAGGCATGATACTGCAGCTCATGTAATTCATGACAAGTTGTGGCGTTCCCATTCTCCAGAAATCTCACTCAGGTCCCTAACTGGAGTAAGATTTCTGGTGAGGCGTATGCCACTCATCAGACTCTCCAGATTTATGAAGTGGTGTGCACCTCTTCATGAATCAGGAGCATCTGAGTCCAGCATACCCCCTTATGAAGACAAGCATTAACTATGCTGATCTTAATGAATCAGGCCCTAAATTTGCAAAACATTTCAGTTTATTCAGTATCGAGTGTGAGCGGTAGGCGCAAAAATGCACACATTTACATGCCTTGCCTGCCTTTCAATGAGGCTATTAATGGTCATCTGAGGATGTTATACCATGCTGGATGCACTTGGGCAAATCATCAAGATCTGCATCTGGCAGCTCCCTTTCTAATTGAAGGCAAATGACATCCCAGATATGCTCAATAGGACACAAGTAGCACCAGGAACTGTGATTATGTATTTAGAATTTGTGTCTAATGATACATCTATAAAATTTAAGTTTTATGTAAAGTCTTGAGTATAGGGATTCTAATTTGCTGCTTGCCAGTTTCTATATACTGTTGTAGATGAATTTCAATAAATCCCAGCAAGGACTGTTGGACAAATTATTTGGGGGCTTGTTTGTTGATAATAAGTAAAATATCACATAAAGTACAGTAAATAAAAGTTAGAAATATATGTCTTATTTCATTTGATATGACCCTGTAATGTCATATTAGGATAAAACCCTACTAACTGTTACACGAAGGAACTGTCCCATTCCACTTTTCATCAGCTAAGCAGTATCTGGTGTCACTTCCAAACAGCTTGTACCTGTAGGATGAAGACATTAGGTTATTAATGTAATATAAGTACTGGATTTATGTCCTAATTATCTTAGATTCTCCATAAAGTCATAAAGTAGATAAAAACCTTTAAGGGATTATCCCATATATAACATTTTCACAGAATCACTGGGACCCCAGCAAATCATGTGAACCTGATCTCCTTTGTCTATGAGGGCAAATAGAGTGGTAGTTCACATGGGAACAGGCCCACCATCAGGGCATTACTGCTTTATGGGGCCCAGTGAGCTGAAGTACAGAGGGGGAGCCTGGACCCCACTCTTGTGCTTCTCACCGGGCCACAGGATGTAATAAAGTGCTGTGTGTGGCGCTCACTTTGGCACTGGGAACCTTCCTGGAGGTCCACGGCCATCTAATCTGAACGGCTGCGCAGCTCCAGCTCCCTCCACCTTTTCTGGAAGTCTGGTCAGGCGACAGCGCGTACGTGATGACATCATTGCGCATGCCCCGGCATATACAAGTGCCACTGACACCAAAAGCAGAGCTACGTCTGCAAGGGATCATCAGTGAGGTAAGTATGAAAAATGTTTTTTTTGTTTATAAAATGAATTAAATGGGTGAGGGCAACTGAAAATGATGAAGTGAGGGGCAGAGGGGGACTTCAAATGATGAAGTAAAGGTGGGGACAGGGGACAGCAATTGAATTGAAGGTGGGGTGGAGAGAGCAAATAATGAATTGAACATGGAGATTGGGAGAGCAAATGATGAATTGAATGTGGGGAGTGCAAATGATGACTTGGGGAAGAGCAAATAATTATGATTTTTGAGGGTGGGGGAGTAAATGATGATGAATTGAATGTGGGGAGCAATAAATTAGGATGATGTGGGGTGGAGAAGCAAATAATGATAAATTGAGAATGGTTGACAGCAGATGATGTATTGAAATTGGGGGAGAACAGTTGATGAATTGAGGATAGGGTGGGAGAGAGAGGAGACATGACAATGAATTGGGGCGGAAGGGGCATGTAAATATAATGAATCAGGTGAGGGGAAGGTACATAATGGGGGACATTGAGGATACAGAAATGTAACTGGTATTGAATTGGGGGAAAGAGTACACGTGCTAATTAATTTAATTATATATTTATTAGAAAGGGATAAAGTGGGGAATGTGCTCTGGAAGCGGGGCTCTAGATAACTATGTCTTATTTAATGTAGAGACAAGTACTGTAGACTGACTCTATACACTGTATACTATGTACAGAGCTCCTGTGTATAATGACACTGGTGATCTCTGTATTACCTGTACACTGACACTATATACAGCGCTTCTGTGTATAATGTCACTTACTATTGCGTTGGTTTTTTTTAAAATTAATGATCAGTATCAGTCACTGTGTGGTGGTAATATGTGGTCTGGCATGGTGTGGCGGTATTTGTGCCTTATATGTGGTATTATTCATTCTCTATGTGGTGGTAATATGTGGTCTGGTCACAGTGTGGTGGTATTTGTCCCTGTATGTTGTTTTATTTGGTCACTATGTGATGGTAATATGTGATCTGGTCATGGTGGGATGATATTTGTGCCTTATATGTGGTATTATTCATTCACTATGTGGTGGTAATATGTGGTCCGGCCATGGTGTGGTAGTATTTGTTCTTTGTATGTGGTATTATTCTGTAACTATGTGGTGGTAATATGTGGTGCAGCCATGGTGTAGCGGTATTTCTCCCTTTAATATGGTATTATTCGGTCACTATGTGGTGGTAATATGTGGCCCGGTCATGGTGTGGTGGTATTTGTTCCTTGCATGTGGTATTATTGGTCATTTTAAAAAATATATGTGACTCATTACCCTAAAGAAAAATAAATAGAAATATACCTAAAAAGAGTGTTAGATATTTTAAGAAATGTTTAATAGGTTTAGAGTAGAGTAGGGCAAGAGCAAAAGAGTGTACCTTGTCATGGTGGCAGGCTTAAAAAAATCTTTTGGCCAAAACAAAATCTGCTGGCTGTGTATGTGATCTGATGTAAGATGGGAACTGTTAATGTGTGATTGGTAAGGAAGTGGTGCAGAAGTGGAGTTTTTCCAAGAGTTGGTGGTGGGACTGTGAAATGTTCGAAAGGTGGAGGTGGAGCTGGGGTTAAACCTGGGTGCAGTCTCAAGGGGCCCCAAAAATGTTGCCAGTATGGGTCCCTGAAATTCCTGGTGGCAGCCCTGCATGTGAACACTGCTCCAAGTAAAAGGAACGGTGCTGACACGTTCAAACCATCACCCCATTTACATGGGGAAATAATAAAAAAAAACAGCGACTATATATTTATCATCTATCGTGCGGATGTTGTTCATGGAATAACCCATTTAGGTCATGTATGGCTTTGAAATGTTTGCTCGCTGTAGCCAAATGAAGCAGGACATTGCATTGCATTAAAAACATCTAGAACATGCAAGTGAAAGTACTTTACTCAAGTCCCTCCCTTGGTGTCCTATTCTTAGTCCCACAGAGCTGTGAAGGTCACCTAATTAACATAATGCACCTAATTTACAAATTATGTATTTACATATAAATCTCCAAACCTTCTGAATGACTCAGTGTAGCACTATGCTTTTGGATATTGATTTTCGCTTTCACACTTACCCTTCTTCACATTTATAAGATGCATTGGATCCAATCACAGTGTTCAAAAATTCTACTTTTCCATTTTGAAGAATATCTGGCATGTGACAATCCAATTCTTAAAAACATTAAATGGTTAGAAATGATTTTATGTTAATGTGTGGTAACAAATAATGTTAATCTGATAGCAACATATACAGTCATCCCTCTTTCAGGCACAATAACATTTCTGCTAGGAAGTTGTTATGCAAGGGTAGGGTTCTGAGCACACACATATTGTGCTAAGTTTTCCATCTGCTTTTATTTTCTGATTGTATATATTATTTTAGAATTGCATGTAGAGTCTTTAAATCTTCAATAAGGGTCCAACACTAGCCATATTGAATCTGATCTTATAGATAATCTTTAAACCATAATTCTTTTAGACTTTGTATCAAACATAAAATGATTATATGCGTTTATATATCTTTTTATGCCAAAACCCTTTTCCCACCTCTGATAACTACTGTGCTGAATGATATTAATCAGCAATGGGATAGAATATCTTTACTTTTACAGAAGACCTTCTGAAACGTTGACCATTTTCCATCATCTCCACAGGAGGCAACATTATTTGACCCGGGGATGTACTGATAAGTCGATAAACAAGAATATGTGACGTTGTCTCCTTCTACATAGGATTCTTTTTCAGGATTGGGCACAGCATATGACAGATTTTGAGGCTTTGGACAAATCCCTGTTTTGAGGAAAAAAAAACAGACCAGTTGAGATGTCACTAAATAAACACCCACTCCAACCACAAACTACACCTCCAACTCCAGAACCAGGCAGTAAGAATGAACACTGGCAATTCTTAAGTGCTAGAGGTAAGCATATATAGCAAAGGGGAGTGACCAACACTGAACAGCTGAGACAATCCAAGTAGGAAAGCTCCAACTGAACAGATTTACCCTTGCACTGCTAGCAAGGGAAAATCCTGCACTATTTAATACGATGGTGAAGTACTTCTAACCAGTGCAGGAGTTCGTGAAACCAGACCAGATCTTCTGGCTCCTCTTTGTCGTGGTATCCCCGTGACATCCAATTCTTCTTTCCCTCTGAATCATCAGTCAGGGTTCGTTGGTAGGCCGCTAAAGGCTTATTTAGACAGGCTGATAATTGGGGAATAAGTGTTCGTAGGAGCTCTCATTCTCAACTATCAGTCATCTAACTAGGCCAGCACCCATCAGATGAACGAACAAAACGCTTGTTTGTTCAGTGCGATAATTTAAGTTGCCTTTAAAATCATTTTTATTACATCGTCCTTTATAAACAGGCAATGGACTATCAATAAAATGGTATCTATTCTATGCATGCAGAATGATCATATTAATGATCATTCTGTGTTACATAGTATTCTTGTAGACCTGTCTAAACAGGGCAATAAATGACCTGTACTGTATTCTACTGTACCATATAATTGATAAATATGAATTACTTTTACAGAAGACCTTCTGAAATGTTGACCATGTTTCGTTTTCTCCACAGGTTGAAACATTATTTAAGGCTGAGATGTAGTTATAAGTGGGTAAACAAGAATATGTGACGTTGTCTCCTTCTTCATAGAATTCTTTCTCAGCATTGGGCACAGCATATGACAAATTTTTAGGCTTTGGACAAACCCTTGTTTTTGGGAGGTAACGGATACGGTTCACATTTTTTCATGAAAACACTGTTAGAACTAACAAGTACAATGCAGAAAATAGTCCCGGTTATACTGCATAGCAAATTGGCATGACTCAGGCACAAGTCTCATCTATATGCTTATGCTTAAAGGGAACCTGTCAGCACTTTTGGCCGCTATAAGAT
>VIAB01057121.1:0-11651 GCA_009801035.1 Oophaga pumilio | reverse complement strand
CACTATAGAGACAACAATAGGCATACATAGACCACCAAAGTGAAAAAAAATATACCACCAGACCATAGTGAGTCCCACTGTGTAAAAATACACAAGGCTTGCCCTTGGGAATCAGGAGCAATATATAAAAGACACGTCTAAATAATCCCCTATTAGGGCAATGAAAGCAGCGGCATACAACTTGAGCCAAAGAAGTGCATGTAGAAGCCTGCGTGGAACTCAGTTACATGTTGTCAGTGTGGTAGCGGTAAGAGGAGCGCAGGGAGGCAGGAGCACAAAAAGTGCCCAACGCGAATCGCCAATGGAAACCTGGCTTCTTCAGGGGCAGTAGTTGCAGTGCAAAGGAACCTCTCTTAAGTACCTGAGAGCCAATAAATTGATGGGAGACATCTGGAGCGTCCGGGCGCCGGCGTGCAGTGAAACCGGAAGAGGAAAAGACAACTGAACTACCGGGTGCAGGCGCAGTAAAAGAGAAGAATCAATACAGGCGGTGTACCAAGATGACCGACAGCCGCTACCTATGCGCATGTGCGGATCCACGCACGCGCACTAGACCAGAACTGGATTGCAGAGCAATCACTAGCTGCAATTCCAGTCTGGTCGTCAATGCAAATAGAGGTATGCGTGTGCGCACCAGACGAAAAGTAGGACTAGAGACAAAACACATAGATAAGGTGCCATTCAGTTCCAAAGGAGAGGGATATATAGAGGATGGCCGGGGCAATCCTAATATAGCAAGAAGGATCTCTCCCTGATATCATATCCAAGAAAGTACTAATGTTAGCCTCTAAAATGGAGGAGAGGATTACACAGAACAAGGAGTTCGATCACTATGCACAAGTTTAAAGGAATACACGTGCACACAGGGGTGATCAGACAGAGAAGAGCCAGAGTACCCATAAGATGGAACAAGAAGGACCACACATGCTCCTAGGAGGGAGGACATGTGGATAATAACTAGGAGCAGATCCAATGGAGCAAATAGAATTGCTCCCTGTCTAAAAAGACACGGATATACAACAATGATGACCTTGGGAGTAGAGGGTACAGATGCACAAAAAGGTACAAAGAATGATGAAAGATGGTAAGAAGTAAAAAACCATGGTTTTTACTGCACGGATAGAAACTAGTTCATCTGCTGCATAAACAAATAAAAGAAGCAGAACAGTACTGTGATAGAAAAGAAACAGAAGAAAAAAAAAGCTCCATGTCCACAATAATTACATTTATTAAACTGTAAATATGTTTTCGCTCTATAATAACTCTCAATCTTCAAATTAGAAGACAGATAAGCAGGACAGAGATGTTAATTATGGTGTCATTAATGCTCACCCTCTTTGTAGATTTGTCAAAGTTTTGGAGGATGTTACATATGTCAGACATCCATGTCCACTCCTCAGATGTTATGTGTGGAGACAGAACTGAATACCAACAACCTTGTTGATGCTGGTAGACTATTCACCAACTGCTCTCTTCTGCTCACAAATCCTTTCCAACATCTGCAGTGTAAAGTTCCAAGGCCTGGGGGCATCACACACCAGTCATTGAGCCAGAGGCTGCGAGCACTGCTGAATCACAGCAAGGGCGGATGAAGCTGTAGCTGACTTTCTAAAATGGGTATTTAGAGCGTTGCACTTTTCCGAGCAGATCTGCCAGATCCGTGTCACTTTTCAAAAAATGTTGACCAATTTGGTTAAGCGCATGAGCCAGGCATGGCACGTGTGTGAGCTGGCCTCGCCACAGAGCAGCCAACAGGTTCCAGCTACTGTCACACACAACCATGCATGGCTGTGGGTTCAGCCGTCTCAGCCACCGATCTGCCTGATCTTTCAGAGCTGTCCACAACTCTTCAGCATTTTGAGGTTTGTCACAGAAGCATATTAGTTTCAGCACAGCCTCTTCCCGCTTTCATTTGGTAGTGCTGCAGTGCTTCCAGCTTATGACTGATGTGCTACCTTTTGTAGCTGGAGGCTGAAGAGAAGGAGTAGGTGCAGGAGCTGTAGACTGTGAGTGCAACCCAGATTGACGTAGGGTCCGCAATTTTCAGGGTTCGGGAGGACGTGCACCATACTAAGTTCGGAGTGGGTCCCGGCTTCCACTATGTTAACCCAGTGTGCTCTCAATGAGATGTACCATTTCTGACCACAAGCACTTGTCCACGTGTCTGTGGTTAGGTGGACTTTCCAAGTAACAGCATTGTGGAGGGCACGGGTAATGTTGTGGGACCCATGCCTGTGTAATGCCGGGACAAATATTCCCGCATGTTCGTGTTATCGGGGTGATACTTGACTATTCCCTCTCTTTCAAGCTAAGATCCAAGCCCTTGCTTCCTCCTACCCATTACAACTCAAAAACATTTCCTGGAGCCGTACATTCCAAGAAAATTCAAAAATGTTTGTGCACGCCCTCATGATCTTCTGCCTCGACTATTGCAACCTTATACTCTCTAGCCTCCCCTCTAGCACTCTTGCACCACTCCAATCTATCCAAAACTCCACTGCCAGAGTTATCCAACTGTCCCTTCGTTATTCCCCAGCCTCTCCTCTCTGCCATGCCCTTCACTGCCTTGCTATTGCCCATAGGCTACAGTTCAAAACCCTAAATATGACATAAAAGCCTTCCACAACCTGTCCGACTGGGTCATGACTTCTTCTACACAAACTCAGTGAGCAGTCAGCGAGATATACAGTCCCTGCCCACAAGCACTTGTCCACGGGTCCGTGATTAAGTGCACTTTCCCTGTAAAAGCATTGTTGATGGCCCGGGTAATGTTCTGGGACACGTGCTTGCTTGTGTAATGTCATGACGGCATACCGGAGAAATAGTGGCAGGTGGGGACCGAGTACTTGTTACTGTCACCACCATCAGGTTGCGGAAAGCGTCCATCTCCCACGAGCCTATAATGCAACATTTAGAGCGCAAGCAGACGAGAAATTTGTTAATTTAGTACTGTGGCCTGTGGGCAGTTGGCTGCGTCTTTCCGCTTACGGTCAAAATACTGGGTTATGCAAAACTGAAGGCTGAGCTGGGATAAGGACGTGGACGTGCTTGATGATGGTGCTATTTGACTGTGGTCAACGGCAGGTGCAGGGCAAGAGGCATCTTTGCATGCACCGTGGACAGGGGATTGGCTTGCACGCACAACAGCAGAAGAAGCAGTGGTATCACCCGCAGACACTGTTCATGGAGTCTAATGTTCAACCAACAAAGTCGGGTGCTTTGCTGCTATGTGCCTGATCATGCTGGTGGTGGTAAGGCTGGTAGTTTTACTACCCCTGCTGATGCGGCCATGGCCGGTCTTGCAAATGTCCTTTTTGGGGTTATCGGCAGAGTCGTTAAAAAACAAGACTGGTAGGGGACATTCATTGTCTCCCTCTCCCACACTACCTCCTCACCTCGACACCTGTCTTTCGGTGTTCCCCAAGGCTCTGTTTTAGGACCAAGAAACAAAAAATGGTGAAGAAACCACAGCCAGCTCACCGACTTCAGTAGCACAGGTGCACGAAACTCCGCCTTGCCAGGACGTGGAAAATATAATGGAAAAAGGAAAAAACATTCCAGCTCCTTTAAAATATCTTCAAACTTTATTGCTCCATATTAGGAAAATTTCAATTAAAACTCCATTGCTAGTACAGAAACCAGGGTTAAATCAACGCATTTCGATCAGGCATGAGATCTTTTCAAGCTCATTCGGTACCACTTTGCTAAGAGGTAAACTTTGCCCTAGAGAAAATGATTCTGCAGACATTCACTGCCGTTTTTGTATATTTAATGCAGCTGTGATCGTCAACTTATTGGTTTGGATGTGGTAAATTTCTAAGTCGTCATCAATACCATCATCGTCCATATGTTGTAAAGGGGAAATCAGGTGTTTCCAAGGGTCGTGGTTATGTACGTTTTGTGCCATTCCTTTAACAGTGTTTGTTACACTAGGACAATTAATTTTAGACTGGAACATTAGAATATTATTGGTAATATGTATGGGTGAAGATGAAGAAGCTTGTACCACGGGTGTGTTTATAGTTACGGAAGGTGCACTCCTTTTTAAACTTAGTTTTTCACGAGTATCCATTAGTTTGTTTGGTTTTCCTCCAACACTGATCTGCTTTCTCTAATTCAGCATCTCACGAACATGTTACACTTTGCCCTTTATACAGACACGTGCATCTTTGGCAACATATTTTGGAAAGGGATTTTTTAGGGCGAGTCTCACACGCGCATCTGTTACACTGATCTTCAAATGGGCATGAAACCGATTCTGGTAATTGATTGTGGCTAAACTACGAATCATTGTAGGCTGTATCCTGAATCTCAAACCTCTCATAGCCACTGATGTTATTAATCATGTACTTTCCCATTGCTGTCATCACCATGCCCCTTTTCCAGATCATTTCATCCAACGATTCGTCCGCCACACTGTTACTAAAAACATGCACCTTCCCAGCAGCAACTGTTTAGGAAACCACGTTACAGTTTTGCAAGTTGTTTATGATGCCCTTAAAAAAAAAAAATGTGCACACTATGTTGATATCTACCCCAAGGGGGAAATGTTTGCCATGCCATACACTTAGTGTATGGACATTCCAACTCTAGGAGACCCACTCCTTTAAATTGGGCATAGTTTTTAATCAGGCCTTCCTCCAAGTCTCATCATCCACCACCACCAGATCACCAGCCTTAACGAATTCTGAACAAGGGTGGGTGGTTTTGAGGAGCCTAAAATACTTGTTATGGAAACGGTTGAGGTGTACCCGAGAGGGGAAATGTTTGCCAGCTCAATACATATAGTGTATGGGCATTCCAAGTCTAGGAGACCCACTCGTTTAAATTGGGCATAGTTTTTAATCAGGCTTTCCTCCACGTCTCATCATCCGCCACCACTAAATCACCAGCGTTAATGTGTTCTGTGCTGTTTCAGCCTGTGTCAAAATCCTAACAAGGGTGGGGTTTTTTTGCTGGGCGTTAAATACTTGTTATGGAAAAGGTTGAGATGTACCCCACAGGAGAAAATGTTTGAAACACAATACACTTAGTGTATGGCCATTATAAGTCTAGGAGACCCGTTCCTTTTTAATGGGACATTTTTTGTTAAGAAGCCCTCCTACATGTTTCTTCCAAGGGGGATTGGGGTTATTGGGGTGCATATGACTTGGTAGCAGGGCAGGCCTTGCAGTCAATGCATAAGAAAACAGAATGGGAGTACAAAATGATTAATGTGAAGTGAATTTTCCAGTGGCCATCTAGTACGTGGCTTGAAAAGCTTATTGGAGTGCATGTAACTTTGGGGCAAGCCAGGCCTTACATTCAATGCAACATTTTTTCTGGAAGCCCTCCTGTACCTCTCGTGAAAGGGGTATTGTGGTGCGTCGTAGTTCTTGGCAGCCCATCCACTCACTGCATAGGCAATAACAGTTTAGAAGACCCACTGTTTAATAATGGCCCTTTAAGAAGATTAATGCTGCCTGAAGATTTGCTCTGTGACATCTGTGAAGATTAATGCCGGTAAAAATAGGCTCTGTGACTTTGAGTCCCTC
This sequence comes from Oophaga pumilio, assembly GCA_009801035.1. NCBI lineage: Eukaryota > Metazoa > Chordata > Amphibia > Anura > Dendrobatidae > Oophaga > Oophaga pumilio. Next base: position 6,117 of record VIAB01057121.1, on the reverse strand, counting down.
ATTCATAAATGAAACAAAATGTGTCTGCTTATGTGTCACACACCACATGGCCAGCTAGGGTTGTTAAATGTTACAATGATATTTCCAAGTAAATGCATTTGTATTGGTTGAAAGCAATGTTAAAGTTGAAACAACGCTTCAAAAACGCTGCGTCTGAACATAGCCCAAGTGGGAGAGGAACATTTTAGTCTCTGGTTAATTATTTTGCCTTATATACAAGTCATTAACCTGGAAAGGATGTACCTTTACATATTTCCCAGCAAAATCCGTTTTGGTTTCGTTTTGGTATGTTTCTTGGTGCACCAGTAAAAATGGCATGAAACTCTGACAACATTGTTTAAAGCTGTGAACTAGGAGTTAGAAATGCTTCCAGGGGCGATCCCCATGAGGTCCCCGTGTCATTTCAGTAGTGTTTCCATCATTTTCCGACGTTTTTAGACCTTAAAAGGACCCCTGGGGGGAAGATCGCAGAAAAAATGCTCGGGTCTCCCGAGTAATCCAATTTGCTCGACCCGAGCATTTTAGTGCTCGCCCATCACCATCACCAATTCTGATGTCTTTTTAGAAATGGCCCCTAATGCCAGTCCCTGTTCAAGAACACAGTGCAACTCCTCCTGCATTCTTGTAGCAGGATAGAGGGCAGAAAGTGGCAGTGTCTGACAACATTGACAATTTTTTTCTGATATAGATATCACTACCACCCCCCCTTATCAGCAGACCTAATGATAGACCTAATGATAATATAAGGATTATCACTTAACACCTTACAAGCCTGTTTTTCCTGCATAGTCATATTATCCATATAAACTGTATCAGATTTCAACAAATTAATTACCTTATTCTCTATGGCTGTTTGGAACATATCCATAGCTGGATCACAGGACACTACAGGGTAATATAAAGGATTAGACACAATGGTATCATCTGTTTGCTCCCTGTAAGCCACCTCAGCGTTAGAAGTTGTTTGCAGTTCTAATAAAGTAGATAACATAATACACTATATACGTCACTATACATGTGGTTAAAATTGTTGGTACCCCTCGTTTAATGACAGAAAAACCCACAATGGTCACAGAAATACCTTGAATCTGACAAAAATAATAAATCAAAAATCTATGAAAATGAACAAATTAAAGTCAGACATTGCTTTTCAACCATGCTTTCACAGAATATTTTAAAAAATAAAACTCATGAAATAGGCCTGGACAGAAATGTTGGTAGCCCTGAAAATAATGTGACAAAAGGGACATGTTAAATTGTGGTGTGTCAACTAATTAGCATCACAGGTGTCTACAATCTTGGAATCAGTGAGTGGGCCTGTATAGAGGGCTACAGATACTCACTGTGGTGACATGGTGTGTATCACACTCAACATGGACCAGAGGAAGCGAAGGAAAGTTGTCTCAGGAGATTAGAAAGAAAATTATTGACAAACATGTTCAAGGTAAAAGTTATAAGACCATCTCCAAGCAGCTTGATGTTCCTGTGACAAACACCAACTTAAGACAGTCATTGATAAATTTGAAAAAGAAATTATTGATGGCAAACGACAAGTTTCAGAGAGACAAAACTGACTTCAGTAATGGACATGCTTTTAAATGGAGTCATAGGGGTAACAGGTGGGTGACCTCATACGAACCAAAATCACTCACTGACATCAATACCAGATATAAGCTGTCTTCCAGCGATTTTTTATTCTCAGACCCCAGCGACTTAGAAGGGGCAGTAGGAGGGGTAGACGCAAGGCTAAGAGGCACAAGGAAAAGGAAAAGGGGGTTCAAACACGTATCCCCATAACACAAACGGGAAACGAGATACAACTACAGGAAACGTTAAACCTGGCCCAGCCCTCGCCTACATCTCAGGAGTCTCCGGAAGCAGGTAATTTGCAAATCATCAATCTCACGACACATCACTTGACACCAGCTAAAAAGATGGTTTTGGAACGCAGGCTTATATTTGCTTCTATGAACCCACTTGACAAATTCACTCTTACAAAGGATATGTATTTATTTTGTCGTCAGTTGACATTTAAACTTTTACACCATCATCCATCTTTAGTGGACCAACTTCCGGTGGATGAAAGACAAGTGTTCAGAGATCTTGTGGCACTCCTTCAAGAAAATGAAACAGTGACATCTAGAAAGAAATTTACGGGACATCTTCCTTCACAAGCCACCCTGTCTTTTTCAGGTGGTCCAGATTTTTTTCAATCGTATATGCCGAGATATCCAGGCCCTACATGTGGATGAAGTCAGAAACAAGAATCTAAGCAAGGCTGAAGAACGTGCACTTTTGGATCTGAAAAACAATCAGGACTTCATAGTCCGCGAAGCTGACAAAGGAAGTAACATTGTCTTGTGGCCAAATTCCCTTTTACAGGAAGTTACACGCCAGCTACAAGACTCCTCCTGTTATGCTCACCTTCCGGCGGACCCCACTGATATCCTCAAAGGCAAATTGGATCGGATCATTGGACAAGCACTACGGCATGGTATCTTGAACAAGAAGGAGCTTGACTTCCTGACCACAGACAACCCAGTGGTACCGATTTTTTACCTTCTGCCAAAGGTACACAAGTCTTTGGCCAACCCCCCAGGTAGGCCTATAGTCTCAAGGATCGGGGGGTTATTTGAAATACCTTGTACCTACTTGGATTTTTTCTTACAACCTCTGGCTATGGCTTTGAGATCATATCTCAAGGACTCTACACATTTAATTCAACGTCTTAATGACCTTTGTGTCCCCGGTGGTACACGTTTGGTTATGCTTGATGTCGAGTCCCTGTACACAAGCATTAACCATAGAATCGGTTTGGAAGCAGTCTCGTTCTTTCTTGAGTCCAATTCTACAGGTGATAAGGATCACGATTTCTTTCTTCTTGAACTTTTACATTTTGTTCTTGACAAAAACTTCTTAGTTTTTGACAGGTGCTTTTACAGACAAATCACGGGTACGGCCATGGGGGCACGATGTGCTCCCTCTTATGCCAATTTATTTTTGGGGTGGTGGGAGGAGCGGGTGGTGTACCATCACAAGGACTTTCAGGCACACTGTCACGACATTGTATTATTTTGGACAGGCTCTGAGGATGATTGCCAGCGTTTCTTCATGGATCTCAATCATAATTCCTTCAACATCCGGCTCACCTCCCACATGTCTCACACTACTGTTGATTTCTTGAACTTGAAGCTTACCTTAGAGGGTACGTAAATCTCTACCACCCTGCATCGTAAACCGACAGCTACTAACCGCTTACTATATTATTCTAGTTTCCATCCTGGGCACCTTAAAAATGGCACACCCATGGGCCAATTTCTCCGGCTGAAACGTAATTGCATTACCCTATCTGACTTTCAAGCAGAAGCCAGGAAACTTATGGACCGCTTCATAAGACGTGGCTACCCGAAAAGGATAATCTCCACAGCCTATCAAAGAGCAAGGACGAGCTCACGCCCTGAATTACTTCAGAGACAGGTACGTGAGTCTTTTAGGCCTTTAGGGATTGTTACTACGTTTAACAACCAATGGCAAGACATTTACAAGATCCTAAATCAGAGCTGGGATATACTGCTTAATGATCCTAGACTGGCGCCCTACATCTCTACAACACCTACTTTGATAGCGAGAGGCGCCAGAAATCTCAAGGACATGCTGTGTCATAGCCACTATGTACGCCCAACCACTAGACTTAACAGAGGGTCCAGAGTTTTTGGTACCTATCCTTGTGGGAATTGTAATATATGCCAGTATACGATTGCTCAGGATGGTCTTTCAATCTCTATTTTTCCGTTTCAGATAAAACCTAAGAGGACATACTTTAATTGTAAGACATGCTGCTTGGTTTACGCTTTAATCTGCGATTGTCCGAAGATTTATGTGGGCCAAACCACTCAGGAGCTTCGTAAAAGGACACAGCAACATCTCTCAAATATTTCTATGGCTCAGAGGGACTGGGATAAGGACAAGCCAATTTCATCTGTCGCCGCACATTTTTTGGTTGCCCATAATGGCCGCGCCACAGGCTTAAGGGTGATGGGTCTGGAGGGTGTCCCTCTCCACATCAGGGGGGGTGATGTAGTTAGGAGATTGCTCAGATGTGAATCCAAATGGATCCATGACCTCAATAGTTTGACCCCTCATAGTCTTAATGAAGAATTACTCTTTACAGGTTTATATAAACAATTATAAATATCATCTTTTTTTTTCTCCAGCATGAGGCCTCACTAAGGCTATGTTTCCACCGTCAGGAAACACAGCGCTTTGGACGGAGCCAAGCCCCGCACCCTTGTGAACGCGCGGTGAATCCCGATGTGCTCATTGAACACATCCGGAATCACCGCAGCGCTGCATAGGCCTGTGTTATTTCCCTTGCGGCGATGCAGCGTCGCCGCAAGGGAATAGGACATGCTGCGATCTGAAAAGACGCGAAGCATGTCCGTTAACGCAGGTCTTCCGCCTGCGTTTTTTTACGCATAGTGAAGACGGGATTTCTTGAAATCCCCTCCACTATGCTGTAACATCTGGACGCTGCGTGTTTGACATTGCGCCAGCGCACAACGCCAAACACGCAGCAATTACTGACGGAATACTGATCGTGGAAACACAGCCTAATAATTACCATGGGTCTGCTATTCTCTTGGCCGCCTTGAGTTGTTTGGATATGTCCTCCGTACATTTCTACCTATGTTGGATATTTTGTGGGTTTCTCCGACAACGGCCCGTCTTCTCTGGTGTACCCTTTGCTCTAGGAGTGTTTTTTTTTTCCGCACCATATGTTATTTTTTACTTTATTAGCTGTTTAACAGTTTCAAACACAACAGTCCTAAGCAACAACGATAACAATAATCCAATAATTAAACCCAAACAAAACAATCCTGTTCGTGACAACTTACAATCTAAATTGAGGTGGGGGAGATAAAAAAATTCATGGGTGTATTTACAAGAAGGTATTTACAATGATGTTTGTACAATAATATTACTGAGGTTAGTTCTAAGTGTTGGAGGCCTGAGGACAAGGAGGAGGAGGAGAGCATGGTCAGTCGTCCTCTTGGTGAGGACACGGAAGTATTGATTGTTAGCAGTCTTGCACGCATGGCTGAGTTTATGTTACGCTGCCTTTCCCGTCACCATCGCGTTATCAAAATTTTGGGTGACAGGCAATACTGATTGGTGACACTTCTAGACCCATGCTACAAGGAGAACTTTACAACTCTTATTCCAGAGGCAGACAGGTGTACTAAAATTTTGGAGGAACAGAGGGCCCTTCTTGCGGAATTATTAAAAAATTCACATCTGAAAACGCTGGCAGTAGAGGTCAAAGTTTTTTGGCCAAGCAAGGAGTACAGCTGAGAGAGACTCAAATCCAAGGCAGCGAAACATTGGCAAAGTGTGGGGAGAGTTTTCTCAGACCCTCCCATCGCCCAGTCCCTGAGGCGCAGGGGACTCTCACATGGAGTGAAAATTTTTAAAAATGCTGAGGGAGTACCTTGCTGACCATACCAATGTCCTCTGTCATTCCTCTGTGCCTTCTAATTATTGGTTATCCACGCTGAACACGTAGCATGAACTGGCTCTCTACTGCTCACGTGCGCTGTACTCATGGTCAAGGAACGCATGGAGCCTCACTCTCTGGCGGGAGACAATGGGAACTGTCCTTTGCAGCACCACTACTCTAAGGACGGAGCACGCTATTCAGCCTCCTATACGCTGCTTGTCCATGCCAAAAATCTTTGATATCTTGCCCGCTTTCACTTAAGCTGCCCCCATGCCTCTAGGTCACCGGGTCTGTCTGCTGCATTTTGCCGTAGCATCGGCGTTTCGGTTGCATAGTGCACTGCCTCCCTTGCTGCTCACATGGTCACAGCTGGGGACTCCCTCCTGCTTTGCTTTTTTTTCCCCTCAGCTTCTGGCCAGGTTCCCTGTCTAAACATGACCCCTTTTTCTGTGTAATGGGGCCTGTGCGTTACCCTATTCCTTCCGCTGGGAAACAGGGGAGACAGCCTTGACAGTTCCAGACACGGCGCAGCACAGGTACCCGCAACCCGGTCATCCTGACTCTGTACATATCTGTCAAATCATTTCTTTAATGCAAGCAGCATAGAAGGCATGTACTTC
>VIAB01057116.1:0-11653 GCA_009801035.1 Oophaga pumilio | reverse complement strand
CATATCTGACCTGCTCCATTCAACTTATACCATTCAAATGATTGGGACCATTTAAATCCATCTGAGTAAAGAAAAAAAAATGTTTACATGAAATCTTTATTATTTATAGAATAAGCCACCTAATGTCAGTGTTAATCCCAGAAACCATACAAAAGCCATCTAACAACCTAGAAAATAAATATATTACAACCGAACCGGAATATAAACAGAAAAACAGTATCACCATGTTTCAATTTATATTCATAGCGTTGAAAGTGCGTAATTAAAAGTGATTAAAGCCAATTGTGAAAATTGATATTGCCTACAAATTTGTCAGCCTTATTATTGAAGTAATTAATTGGGCATCTGGATATATACAATTAAATGCAGCATGGACTCTTCAATCTACCTCGGCAGCATTTTTTGACACACTTCCCGGCTATTGAATGTAATCTGTTTTTCTAAACCGGCAAAAAAAATAAAATAAAAAAATATATCCAAATTCTTTGCCAACGTAGCAATTATCCAGCACATAGCTATCTATCTATTTCACAATGCACCTGACGCCCACCTGCAGCCTGGCAAGCAAAAAATATCATCTAGCATCTAAAATGGAAAGCCTGACTGTCCAGCTGTGCTTACCCTGTATTCATATTCTACATAGCGTGCCTTCAGATAAGCCCGTCTAATCACCGTGCACACTCCAAAATAGAAATGCTGGAGATATTTCCAGAATCTTAAATAAAAAAGACACATTTATAAGCTGTGTGAATACATAGCCGTGCCGCTCCGGTTCCAGAAAATAAGTAGCCGGGATCAAAAAGGTCTCAAGTAAGGGATTTTGTACTTCTGCAGCAAATGTATTTCCGCAATGTTTTGTGTTGTATCAAAAATATAAAAGATTTTAATTAATCGGTGAAAGGATTTACTGTACGACCTTGGACTTTCCAATGTTTTCTAATCCCGGTGGATTAAATTAAATGTTTACAAACAATGAAGAAAAGAAAAAAACAACCTGTAAACAATTAGCACTAATTAAACTAAGTAAATAAATGTCTTTTGTGATTATATTCAGGCAAGATTATCGATAGACTATTTTGACACCTAACTTTTCAAAGAGTTTTTTTTTTCAGATCTGCTGTAAAATCCTCAGCAAAAAAATAACTTAAAACCTGTTTGGAGAACTCTTTCTACTAATTTGGGAAATTTCCCCGGATGTTTATATAAGGAGACTTTTGTAGCTTTTTTTTCCTTGGGTTATGACATACGACATCTTTTAAAGTTACTACATCTTTAAAAGTGGGCGGTCTTTTTCCTGCCACATGTATCTTTTTTCCCCATGGTGTAGCAAAGCCGGGTAGGGTAGGGTTAAATGATTGCACCTGGCTGGCTCTCCATATAACCAGTCTAGGTGTTCACTTTCGTGAGTCAGCTGGGGGAAGTTGACCAGAGGGGATTGTATTGGAGCCGAAAAGAGAGACAAACCAGAATCCCTCTTTGAGAGGAGACTACACACGCCGTGTACACCAAATTGCAAGTATCAGTGATTGCTATGGCAATAACCATTTTGCTTGACTAAACTGGGACTAGCTCAGCCATGTATGAGTAGCAAGGGTCTATTTAGTTTAGTTATTGCCTGGATAAGGCAAAGGATTTTGTGCTTATGGTTTTGTTTTTGCGTGCAACCTGTGGGAATAAACGTCCCATTGTTTTGACACAAGAATCCAGTGCCTGTGTGAACTCTACATAGTTCCTACCTGAGAGCATAAATCTCTACAACGGTTAAGGATATAGAGGAGATCCAGATCAAGATGGAGTAAAAAATTCCAGACTTTATTCAATTGAGTTAAAATAGTTAAAAATACACCAATCAGTATGTAGCGCCCACATGTTTCTGGTGCGTATAGCACTCACTCTTAATCATGGTGAACATGGAATTTGCAACTCATCTTGAGCTGGATCTCCTTTATGTCCTTAATCATTTGATGTCCATGGCAATGACTATATTCCGGGCTCCGGAGGACATATCGTTGTATTGGTGAGCTGGCTTTTTCCCTTTTTTTTGTCTTTTTTTCTACAGTTCAATCTATAACTTGCTGGTGGCTTCCTGAAGAACGAAAATGCTTCTTCTTTTAACCACTGCACTATTTCAGAACCCTAAGGGTATGTGCCCAAGTTAAGGAATTGCTACAGCATAGTGGATGGGATTTCTAGAAATCCCATGTCCACTATGCATCCATGTGGATCTGCGGATCACCCGCGGAAACTGACATGCGGCGCAGCATGTCAACTTTTCCTTCTGAGACGTGAGTCTCCGCAACAGAAATGTAATCAATACAATGTGGTACATCCACATGATTCAGTGAACACATGCGGATTTACCTACTTTCATTACAAGGCAGCATTTTGGAAGCAACGAAAATATGGTGCGTCCAAAGTGATGCTCATTTCGGATTGTGGGAATGTAGCCTGAAGCGGTTAGAAAAAATAACAAGAGCTGGAACACTGTGCACAGTAGGAATGAGCGGACCCATGGAAGTTTATATTCATCGGGTTCCACCAAACTTGAGTCAAAAGTTTGGTTCGGGTACCAGAACTTGACACCGAACCTGAAACTCATGTAAGTCAATGGGGACCCAAATTTTGTTGGTGGAAAATGGCTGAAAAATGGTCATAGTAAGGGCTATGGGGCTGAAAAAAAGCAAAATAGAGGTAGTAGTAGGACATTTGCCATGAAAACAAATGTGGATAGGAAAATGACTGAAAATAACAAACAATAAAAAAATAATCTTGAACCAGGAGGCAGAGGTCCAAGTGGTGGAGTGGAGTAGTGCCTTGCATGTATACTTTTCTGTATTAGTTAATAAATTAAAAAATAAATTAAAAAAATTACATTAGGTCTCCCCAATTTTTAATAACCAGCCAAGGGAAAGCAGACAGCTGTGAGCTGGTCTTATTATGCTCGGAAAGGGCCAATATTCATGAACCTTCCAGACCTATTAATATCAGCCCCCAGCTGTCTGCACAGCCTTTACTGATTATTAAAAATGGGGGATCCTAAAATAATGAGGTGCACTAGATGCGCCAATTCTAATGTTTTGCCTCGGCTCTTTCATTGCCCTGGTGCGATGGCAATTGGGTTAATGGGATTATGGAGTTGATGTCAGCTGTGTAATGTTAGCTGACATCAAGCCCACTGGTTAGTAATGGAAAGGCATCTATCAGATACCCCCATTACAAACCTAGTAAGTAAAAAGAGAAAAAAACACACAAAAAAACATTTTTTTGAAAACCAGAAAGAAAAAAATTCTTTATTTAACAAAAAACTCAACAATTTCCCTCTTTCACTCATTTATGAAAAAAAACCTACACCGGTCCGCTTTAATCCAAATTGAGATCTTGTGCCGGTCCGCTGTAGTTGAAATGTAGGTCCCACAATGATCCCAGTCTCCGTCTTCCAGTGTACGGAGCCCCCTTCATAGACTGAAGCAACAGCCACAGCTGCGGCTCACACTATACTCCGCTGGGTCTCGCGGGGGGAGCTGGAATGATGAGCGGTGACATAATCAGGAGTGACTTATGCAGCCTCGTTCTCAAGGCTTCATAGGTCACTTACAGTCATGTCTCACAGACGATAAGGTCATGAGGCGATTCAGCATGAGAAAACAACTGCAGAATTCTGTGAGTGGCTCCAATATTCGGATCACGCTCACCCATTCTACAAGTCTATAGGTGCGTGTGAAATATCGGACTGCACCCAAGTGCAGTCCGATTTACGGTGACAGAGACAACGGAGAAGATGGAAAAATTACATCCTCCATCTTCTCCGCACCTGTGATGCGATTCTTTCATGCGATATCTCAATCAGATGACACTCGGATAAAACTCTGACAGAGATTTAGACGAATATCTTTAGCATAATCGACCGATTCTCTTACATAAGAGAATCAATGTCAGTGTGAGCATACCCTTACATGAAGCCCTTTATATTGTAAACCAACAGGTGTAAAATAGACAACTTCTACTTCATCACCTTTCAATAGATGGAGATGAGCAAATTGTCCAAACATTAATTCCAGCTACATTTTCTCAAATTGGCCTGCAACTTCAATTCAGTCTGTTCCAAATCAAATCTGCCCCCAAAAACACATTTCTCAACTTCTGAGGTCTTTTAGACCCCAAATTATACTCACCTGTGCTGTGCTAGGCTCGCCCTTCACATGTCCTCTCACAGCAGCTCCTGCCCGCGTCTTCCACTTTTGCTGTGTGGCTTTGGGACACATGATCACGCGGCATGTCACACATGTCAATGGCGCACATTGTCCCATTTGTTTACATGGGGCTGGCCACCATTTATGCTGGCTGTATGAAAATTGAATACCAAAATTTCAGATTCTACATTTTCAGGAAATTCTTAACTATATTGATTAGTTATGAACAGATTCCTCATCTCTACTTACAACCTATAAATTTATACATGACAGATGGATGGATGTATAGATTGATAATGAGCTAGATAGATAGAAATATAGATAGATTTGTAAGGAGGTGGCGGAGACCCTCGGCTGCTACCTCTCTCCTTCCCTGTATGTGGTCATTAACGTGTATTGTACTGTAATGTTTGCTGTGTATATTAATGTATGTGCTGTGTTTGCCTTGTTTTAATGTGCTACCATTGTACCATGTAATATATACAGTTAGGTCCATAAATATTTGGACAGAGACAACATTTATCTAATTTTGGTTCTAGACATTACCACAATGAATTTGAAACAAAACAAATCAGATGCAGTTGAAGTTCAGACTTTCAGCTTTCATTTGAGGGTATCCACATTAAAATTGAATGAAGGGTTTAGGAGTTTCAGCTCCTTAACATGTGCCACCCTGTTTTTAAAGGGACCAAAAGTAATTGGACAATTGACTCCAAGGCTATTTCATGGACAGGTGTGGGCAATCCCTTCATTATATCATTCTCAATTAAGCAGATAAAAGGGCTGGTGTTGATTTGAGGTGTGGTGTTTGCATTTGGAAGGTTTAGCTGTGAAGGAAACATGCGGTCAAAGGAGCTCTCCATGCAGGTGAAACAAGCTATCCTTAAGCTGCAAAAAACAGAAAAAACCCATCCGAGAAATTGCTACAACTTTAGGAGTGGCAAAATCTACAGTTTGGTACATTCTGAGAAAGAAAGAAAGCACTGGTGAACTCATCAATGCAAAAAGACCTGGGCGCCCACGGAAGACAACAGTGGTGAATGATCGCAGAATACTCTCCATGGTGAAGAGAAACCCCTTCACAACAGCCAACCAAGTGAACAACACTCTCCAGGAGGTAGGCGTATCAATATCCAAATCTACCATAAAGAGAAGACTGCATGAAATTAAATACAGAGGGTTCACTGCACGGTGCAAGCCACTCATAAGAATCAAGAATAAAAAGGCTAGGCTGGACTTTGCTAAAAAACATCTAAAAAAGCCAGCACAGTTCTGGAAGAACATTCTTTGGACAGATGAAACCAAGATCAACCTCTACCAGAATGATGGAAAGAGAAAAAGTATGGCGAAGGCGTGGTACAGCTCATGATCCAAAGCATACCACATCATCTGTAAAACATGGCGGAAGCAGTGTGATGGCTTGGGCATGCATGGCTGCCAGTGGCACTGGGTCACTAGTGTTTATTGATGATGTGACACAGGACAGAAACAGCCGAATGAATTCTGAGGTATTCAGAGCCATACTGTGTGCTCAGATCCAGCCAAATGCAGCCAAACTGATTGGTCGTCGTTTCATACTACAGATGGACAATGACCCAAAACATAAAGCCAAAGCAACCCAGGAGTTTATTAAAGCAAAGAAGTGGAATATTCTTGAATGGCCAAGTCAGTCACCTGATCTCAACCCAATTGAACATGCATTTCACTTGTTAAAGACTAAACTTCAGACAGAAAGGCCCACAAACAAACAACAACTGAAAACCACCGCGGTGAAGGCCTGGCAGAGCATCAAAAAGAAGGAAACACAGTGTCTGGTGATGTCCATGAGTTCAAGACTTCAGGCAGTCATTGCTAACAAAGGGTTTTCAACCAAGTACTAGAAATGAACATTTTATTTACAATTATTTAATCTGTCCAATTACTTTTGGTCCCTTTAAAAACAGGGTGGCACATGTTAAGGAGCTGAAACTCCTAAACCCTTCATCCAATTTTAATGTGGATACCCTCAAATGAAAGCTGAAAGTCTGAACTTCAACTGCATCTGATTTGTTTTGTTTCAAATTCATTGTGGTAATGTCTAGAACCAAAATTAGATAAATGTTGTCTCTGTCCAAATATTTATGGACCTAACTGTATGTTAGCTTAGTAATAGGAAATGGTTAATTTAGGGGGCTGGCTCGGGAGTCTCCAAGCAGACAGGAAGTCCCTGTCTGCAAGTCAGTGCTCAGGCAGTCTTGCCTGTGGCTGGATGTGCTCACCTGCTGGTAGCTGGCCATACCCCTGGAGGGGAACAGAGCCGCCAGCCGACTATCGGGCAGCGGGCACGAGGACTGAGTGAGTGCCCACAAGAGACTTGCAGCTCCTGGGATCTATCTGGGAGTTACTTCCTGTGTTGCTGCAGCCGCTCACTGAAGGAGCCACTTCCGTGACTAGGTACAGCGCATGGAATGTATCTATTACTCTACATCACTTTTATTTAAAAACCAGTTGCCACTGTTGGGCCCTACAACGTATGATGTGTGGTGCATCCGTTCCAGCATGGAAAGGAGCCAGATGTCTGAGGTAACCCACTGTGACCCAGGGCTGGGACCAGAACTGCTTATTCATGTTCAAGGGACCGGAGTGTGGACTGACTGTGCCTTAGTGGACTCGACCATGACTACCACCCCATGCCACCTTGTTACATTTGGCGTAATCGTCAGGATCGTGCCCAGCAGCCCTGAAACCCAAAGACTGACAGAAAAGGATCCAGGGTCTACGACCAGTGCAGGAGCAGCTGAGATGGCGTTCCCGACACCTTTCCCAATTGGAACCGGACGAGGGACTAACAGTGACTTTGAAATGCTGATGGAGAAGACTCCCGAGCCTTTTGAAGTGTTGACCGCCATGAAAGAGTTAAAGATGGCGGCTGACTGTGACTTAAAGATGGCGCTGACCGCTACCGAGAAGATGGTGGCCGTTGGCGCAAAAATGCAGGATGGTGCCGCCTTTCGTGTGCGTCAAGGAAGGAATTTGGCACCAAATGAAAGAATGCCGCACCCCCCTGTGAAGGATGCCCACCCTAAATGGGTGCGGGTGAGGAAGAAGAAGCTGCCGCCCTCCCAGTCTGACCAGAAGAAACAGGAGGAGCAGCCGAAAATGACCCCACCCACGAATGGGTGGTACCCAGAAGGAGAGACGCCATTACCTGGTACCATGCAAAGAAGAATATGTCTTTCCGCATCGGCCGCCAGGACTGGAGGCGATCTGTGGCTCGGGTGGAGATGGGCCTGTGTTTCGAGGCCTGATGGTCGGAGGAGCTGAGCGAATGGCATCCATTCCGGCGACCAGATCAGCGGCCGATGGAGAACGAGGAGTTGAAGGACTGGCGCTGCCCCGACACGAACCAGAAAGAGGCCAGAAGATCCTGGAGGCTGCCCTGTGAGGAATCATTGCTGCAATCACCAGCGGCCGCGTAAGAGGACTGTTATCGGACGCAGCGGCAGCGAGTAGGGAGTTCCCGCCCGGCTGTCCCATCACCTTGGCCTCTACCTCTTCACCTCCTTTGGCCCCACCATCATCACCGGAGGCCTCTCATCTTCCGACTCCGCCGTCGTCCCCGGTATCGATGGCACCTGTGTCCTTCCTGCCCGTGCCAGTCCCGTCTGGTGCCAGCAGTGTGTATGTGGAGGAACCCTGGGCACCTGTTGCAGGAGAGACTCAGTGGATCCGGAGAGTGATCTGGTAAAAGAAGCGGTAGGAGCAAAGCATTATCATGGAACTACAGTGCCCCGGCAGTGGAGCTGTGGCTGGCCGGATGACCAGCAGCGTGGTCCAGCATCTTGACCTGGTGAGAAGATACGGTTTCATCCAGGAGACTAGTACTGGAGCCAAGGTCTACGTCAATGCCGGGTCCCTTATGTTTAATGGTCCTCTGTGGCTGAGGGACCGTGTTGCCTTTGTCAAGGAGCCAGGGCTCCGAGGGCCCAATGCGGTGGCTGTGAAAATGGCCTCCGACTGGGAGGAAAGACCACCACAAGAGTTTCAGCATCATGAATGGCTTTCTGTCACAGCCAGAAGTTCCTGCAGCTGTGCAGGTGGAAACGTCGCCTGAGCACAATGTGGGGGCCGCCAGTGAGTTGTTAGAGCCGGCAGCTCTGGGAGCAGTGGAACCACCACTGGAGGGTGTGCGGAGCCGAAAGAATGGTGGAGACTCCTCCTCCAGCGGATCATCATCCCACACCTATATAGTAGTACAGGGTCCTCATACGGCCCATTACAGTAACTAGCGGCCATGTATTGAGTAACGTGGCCCATTTAAGAAAGATATGTGAGTTCTGCCAGTTGCACTTATGAAGCAAGGGACTGTTTAGCGTCACTGAGGGGGCAGTGAGCCCTGCATGATGTCAAAGTCTGAGATGTCAGGAGTGGCCATCATGGTCAAGAGTAAGGATGGTGTTCATTTTTCCACCTCCTCCAAGTTCATTTGCACATGTTTGCTCACCCCTTGCTGGATCACGGGCCTGAAAACCCTATGAGGGTTAACTAACTGTGCGTGCGGCTGTTGCAAGGATGGTATTCTCTTAACCCGGAACTGTGTCCCTTTTTACCTTCGACTAACCCCTGTTAAACACAGTGCACCCATTTGCTACTAGCCTGTGATCTGGTCAAAGGGGGGGAGATGGAGAGCTTGATCAAGAGACCCGAGGATCGAGCCGGGTCAAGACAGTATGATAAGTTGGTCATGGGCCAGGATGACTGTTTTACCGGTCCCAGGAGCAAGGGGACCAGGGTCAGGGGAACCAACATTGAGTTAGAGACTGAGACTCTTTTGTTCGCCTTGACTAAAGTTTGTTACCCTGATGATTAATATGTATTTTTTTGCCCATACAGAGGTCGTTATGGTCGGGGACGACCATGTTTTAGGGTGGTGTAAGGAGGTGGCATAAACCCACGGCTGCTCCCTCTCCTTCCCTGTATGCGGTCATTAATGTGTATTGAACTGTAATGTTTGCTGTGTATATTAATGTATGTGCTGTGTTTGCCTTGTTTTAATGTGTTACCATTGTACCATGTAATATATATGTTAGCTTAGTAATAGGATAGGAAATCGTTAATTTAGGGGGCTGGCTCGGGAGTCTCCAAGCACACAGGAAGTCCCTGTCTGCAAGTCAGTGCCCAGGCAGTCTTGCCTGTGGCTGGATGTGCTCCCCTGCTGGGAGCTGGCCATACCCTTGGGTGGAACAGAGCTGCCAGTGGACTATCGGGCAGCGGGCACCAGGACTGTGTGAGTGCCAACAAAGACTTGCAGCTCCTGGGATTTATCTGGGAGTTACTGACTGTGTTGCTGCAGTCGCTCGCTGAAGGAGCCACCCCGGTGACTAGGGACAGTGCAGGGAATGTATCTATTACTCTACATCACCTTTATCAAAAAAACAGTTGCCACTGTTCGGCCCTACAATGTGTAACGTGTGGTGCATCTGTTCCAGCATGGAGAGGAGCCAGATGTCTGAGGTAACCCACTGTGACCCGGGGCTGGGACCAGAACTGCTTATTTATGTGCAAGGGGTCGGGGTGTGGACTGACTGTGCCTTAGTGGACTCGCCCATGACTACCACCCTGTGCCACCTTGTTACTGATATATACACTACCGTGTAAAAGTTTAGGGTCACTTAGAAATTTCCTTATTTTTGAAAGAAAGGCACAGTTTTCTCCAATGAAGCTAACATTAAATGATTCAGAAATACACTCTATACATTGTTAATGTGGTAAATGACTATTCTAGCTGCAAACGTCTGGTTTGTAATGCAGTAACTTCATAGGTGTATAGAGGCCCATTTCCAACAACCATCATTCCAGTGTTCTTATGTTACTTTGTGTTTGCTAACTGTGTAAGAAGGCTAATGGATGGTTAGAATACCCTTGAAAACCCTTGTGCAAGTATGTTAGCATACCTGAAAACACTTTGGCTGATTAGAGAAGCTATAAACCTGACCTTCCTTTGAGCTAGTTGAGAATCTGGAGCATTAAATTTGTTGGTTCCATTAAACTCTCAAAATGGCCAGAAAAAAAGAACTTTCATGTGAAACTTGACAGTCTATTCTTGTTTTTAGACATGAAGGCTATTCCATCCAAGAATATGCCAAGAAACTGAAGATTTCCTACAATGGTGTGTACTACTCCCTTCAGAGGAGAGCACAAACAGGCTCTAACCAGAGTAGAAAGAAGTGGGAGGCCCCGCTGCACAACTGAGCAACAAGACAAATACATTAGAGTCTGTAGTTTGAGAAATCGACGCCTCACAGGTCCTCATCTGACATCTCCATTAAATAGTACAAAATGCCAGTGTCAACGTCTACAGTGAAGAGGCGACTCCGGAATGCTGGCCTTCAGGGCAGATTGGCAAAGAAAAAGCCATATCTGAGACTGGCTAATAAAAGGAAAAAAGTAATATGGGCAAAAGACAGACATTGAATAGAGGAAGATTGGAAAAAAGTGTTATAGACGGACGAATCCAAGTTTGAGGTGTTTGGATCACGCAGAAGAACATTTGTGAGATGCAGAACAACTGAAAAGATGCTGGAAGAGTGCCTGACGCCATCTGTCAAGCATGGTGGAGGTAATGTGATGGTCTGGGGTTGCTTTGGTGCTGGTAAAGTGGGAGATTTGTACAAGGTAAAAGGGATTTTGAATAAGGAAGGCTATCACTCCATTTTGCAACGCCATGCCATACCCTGTGGACAGCGCTTGAATGGAGCCAATTTCATCCTACAACAGGACAACGACCCAAAGCACACCTCCAAATTATGCAAGAACTATTTAGGGAAGAAGCCGGCAGCTGGTATTCTATCTGTAATGGAGTGGCTAGCGCAGTCACCAGATCTCAACCCCATTGAGCTGTTGTGGGAGCAGCTTGACCGTGTGGTACGCAAAAAGTGCCCATCAAGCCAAACCAACTTGTGGGAGGGGCTTCTGGAAGCATGGGGTGAAATTTCTCCTGATTACCTCAGCAAATTAACTGCTAGAATGCCAAAGGTCTGCAATGCTGTAATTGCTTCAAAGGAGCATTCTCTGACGAAAGCAAAGTTTGAAGGAGAAAATTATTATTTCAAATAAAAATCTTTTTTTTCGAACCTTGTCAATGTCTGGAGTCTGGACTAGAAGATAAATTCATTTGGCAACTCATTTGATTAGTAAAAGTATGAGTTTTCATGGAAAACACAAAATTGTCAGGGTGACCCCAAAATTTGGAACGGTAGTATATGAGATATATAGATAGATAGATAGATAGATAGATAGATAGATAGATAGATAGATAGATAGATAGGATATACAACAGATAAATAGATAAGATATACAGTAGATAGATATAGATAATTCAACACACCAAAAAACACTGCACCCCCCAAAAAAAATCAATCTTTGATCTAATACTGCTAGGCAAAAATATATACAGTTAGGTCCATAAATATTTGGACAGAGAC
>VIAB01057102.1:0-11661 GCA_009801035.1 Oophaga pumilio | reverse complement strand
TACTAGTGTGTCTCCTTTCCTTCCATTCTGCTGCTGAAAGTAAGACTTAAAAAAATAAATAAAAAAAAAATTTGAAGAACTGGACAATTTTTCAGGACGAGCCCCCCCACCCCATAAGTGAGGACGGGGTCCTGACATCGAGACTTACTTCTCAAAGGTGCAGTACGGCTTGAAGCGATCTACCAGGATCTGCATCTTCTCCATCTCTCCGAATGACAGGTACGGGATGATGCGCAGCAGGCCCTGCAGCACGCTGGGGTTGGAGCGGACGAATGTGCTGTTGATCTGATCGAGCAGCATGACCAGCTGGTCCTTATCCCCGGTCAGCAGAAGGTTCCCCTGAGGAGAAGATGGAGGACATTACATCTGCTATAAAATAGCACAAGTTGTGCTGCCATCACTACTGTCATACACCCTCCACCAAGAGGGCACCGAGGCTGCCGCAGAGCTCCACAGTGTCAGTGATGGCAGTGCACCCTAGTGACTTCACACCAGCACTACAAGGAAATCAATCTCATCTTGCTTGGATTTTAGCAGTTCCCTTCCCCCAAGGGATCAGACATTGATAGAATATCTTAACACAAGAAACGGGGTAGGAAAGGCTGTTGGGGGGCTACACCCTGCTGTGTCACCTTGTCCTCGCTCAGCGGCTCAGCATTGGACTCGTCCAGGATGATCTCCATGATACTCAGGACCTGTTCGGCTACAGCGGCCCCGCCGCTATCTTTGCTCTCCTGTTCTGCCACCAGTGCCTGAAGAAGAGACCAGATATGAACCCCCAAAAATCAAGACGGTAGTGAGCCGAGCAATAGTTCAGCTGCTCATTCAGCACTCTCCATACACAGGAGCGCACAATCCTTCTCTCTCCCGACAGGAAAGGTCTGAGCCCCAATACACATAGTGAGGTCTGCTGAGCCCATCAATATCAGGATTGGCCATTAGTTTCATGTGTATGGAGGGCTATCTTCTGGACTTACCAGGTTCAGGGTCCCCAGCATCACATTCAGAGTGTTCATTTCAGGTTTCACTAGCTGTTGACGATTCACCTTCACCTTGACGCAGTAGCTGAAAAGCTTGAGAAGAACCTGCAGAGGATGACAACACATGTATAACGACATGTAAGTAATGACAAGCACCAGATCAAAACCAATGGCCACGACTCACTGTAAGAAGATGGCGACCCTGCTTGAAGTCCTTGATTCCGGCCAGACGATTCAACATGCACTCCAGTCCTCCGCACTGCGCCATCACTCCCGCCATCTTGTACACTTCCTCCTCATCCTCTTCCTCATCTAATAAATGCACAAAAAATGACAGTGGGCAAAACGCTGTTGTATAAACCCATCCCTAACCGTCCCCCTATAAATGTCACCTGTGGTGGAGTCCAAAGACTCAATGAATTCTTCTGTTGCGTCCCCCAGAAGACCCCTCATTCTGTAAATTATTCTCATTGGTTCTCCCTGAAACAAGAGCACAGAATACATAAGTCTGTATCTGTCAGGGCATGCTGGGAGCTGTAGTTTTGCTGTAGATTGAGAGCGGCAGGTTAAGGAGGGATATAAAATGCTGCACAATCACAGAAAATCTCTGCTAGATGAACGGTGCAGCCAAGGAAGCGATAGCGGTGTCCTTCAAGATTACGAAGATATGGAGACCCCTTTTAACAGACTGTGTGCTATTATAGCTCAACCCCATGTTCTGCAATGGACCTCAGCTGCAATACCAGACAAAGCTCCCAGCAAATACGGACGACCAATAAGAAGCAAAAAAAAAATAAAAAATCGGAGGGTGTAAGGACTGTAATAAAACCTACCAACATCCTGCTATAATGGACAAGTGCTCATACAGAGGAGAACAAGACGCACCTCATTAGTTGGGCACCATACTTTCTTGTACACCTCGGCCACCGGCAGATCCAGGCTGATGATCTTGTTATTAACCAGAAGCTGGAATGGGACATAGTCATTAATAACGATACGGCTGAACAATCCTGCACCCACCACTCCGACAATCTACATATAATACTGCCGACGTCTCACCTCCATCCCGCTGTCGTCTTCCAGCAGGGCCACGAGGTCGCAGTCCTGGCAGATCTTATTCTTGATGTCTCTCATGAGAGGGCCAATTCCTGGCTCGTTGCTGCTGTATGGGTTTCCAGGCATTCGGCCCTGGAGGAAGTCTTCTTGCTGGGGGTCTTTTTCGAGGGTCACAAAGAACTCAGTGACTTCATTCTCCTCCTGATGAAAGGACAATGTACGATAACCACACGTATAACGTGACTCTGTTATAACAATCAGGAGCAGAAGAATAACGGGAGGGCCAGGACTTCGCTTGTTATGCTAAGGATTCTCCTAACCCACGAGTGTCGCTCCATTACCACAATATATGAGCAATCCATTTAAGTCTGTGGGACAGAGAATGCTGAGAACATCATAGACCTGGACTGAATACAAACCTTCACCATCAGTAACTGGAAAGGAACGCACGGGCGACCATGTAATTGCTGTCACAGCCACATTGGTAATCTGTCGCCACGCCCCGGAAGAACAGCCTCTTACGTACCGGCATCCCTGTTTCACCCTTTGATTAGCCGGCCTGGCATCATTGCCACATGACGTCATGCCAATCCGGCTAATCAGAAGAAAAGCTGCGAATGTTGGGAACTAGGAGGCCCATCAGAACTTAATTTCAGTGGACATAATACCAACTAGCTACCACCACTCACCGGGTATATGATGCTGCAGAGCCGCTCAAATATAAACACGGGCGTTCGGTAATCGTCCAGACTGTACCGCTTGGCCGTCTCGATGCACACCGCCATGAAGGCCTTGGTTTCTGACTCCGTTCCTGTGAAAAGAACAAGTTGCTTTAGGTAAATGTGGACGGTGTACCTGAATATCCACAGAAGCTTCACACTGGGCAAATGGCGACGATCTACAGGTATCAAATAATGAACTTGCAAAACCAGTCAAAGCGATGTTCAAGCAGACACCGGATAAGATGAGCGGTTACCAGTTGTCATGTCCTCCAGCATCTCCAGTAACATGTCCTGGGTCTCATCTATCAGCTTGGTTCTCTGCACCACCAGCTTTCGGAGGCAGAGGTAACCATTGAGGACGGTGCCCACCAGGCGGCTCTTGAAGTGACGCTTGATTGATTCCACCTCCACAAAGGAAGAGAGGAGACCTGAGGATTGGGAGACGTGAGGCGTCAAAGATCAGATGATATAATTACATACAAGGGCCAGAAATAAAGCCCACCCATTGTATGTCAAAGGGGACTACTAGTCACACTGGGCAGCACCAAGCATGTAATGGTAGGCAGGGCAATGGTTGTACTGGGATTAAGCTGGACGCCTGCAGAGATCAGCAATGAACAGATCTCAGTGGTGACTGCCCTGAAATCAGCTGGTCGACACGAGTATAAAACAGAGCAGTCCTCTGACTATTGAGATTGCGGCAGGATGAGATGAGGTCGTACCTGTCAAGCTCTTCAGAGCGTATCCCTGCTGCAGATCTGTGCTGAGAGTTGCCTCTTCTAACGCCAGCAGACGGGCGATTTCCTAAAGGAGATTCAACACAAACATAAGACTCCTCGGCATCTCGATGTCAAGGGAAAACTTCTAAAAAGGCTGAAAGTGAAGGACTGATAGAAAATGTGTCGTTTCTGTCTCAAGGAGTTGTCCACTATCTGCACAAGTCTGCAGTAACGTCCCATAGAAAATAAAATACTTACACTGCCCTCCCAGTCTGGGGATGTTTCTGCAATTTCAAGGAGAGCATGGCTTGTCGCTCACGTGACATTATCCTGTAGGAGCGGTTAAGGTGCTCACACTTCCCTTGGTCAAAACTCAGACATCCGGTGGAAGGGAGAGCACTGAAGCCCATCAGCTGCCATTGACTGGCTGCAGCACTCACTGACAAAGTAATGCAAGCACCGGCAGACCTAGCGTAGACATAGCTGGAATGAAAGGCATGTGTAGGGATTTTTTTATTCTATGGGGCACTACTGCATATAAGTAAGGGCTGTCCAGATAGCAGGGAAGCCTCCTGTAACACTGCACTTCGGCCCGGCTGTTACCTTTGTGATAAGATTTCCAACATACGGTAGCACGCCCCGCGCTGCCAGATAGATCTTCCAGTGAGCGGGCTTGATGAGCTTCTGATACAAGGCGAGGTACTCCGCCGCACATTCCCCAGCAACACTCAGCTCATCCAAATAGCTGCGAGAAGGAAACCACACGTCAGGGCGGATACCCTTCAGATAAGACACCCCGAAAGTAAACCCTATAACACCCACCTGGTGAGAAGATCCAAGACCTGCTGCTTGCGGCTGGGAATGGTGGCCAGCGCCTCAACGATGGTGCACGCTGCCTGGCGAGCGGCTTGTGTGGCCGGGGTGAACAACACCTGCGAGAGCAAAGCCAGAGGCTGAAGACCAAATACTGAAAGGTGCAATTTAGAATTGATGGGTGAGCAGTGCTGCAGACAGCAGGGGTGTGGGAGCGTGCCCTAGCCTGCCGTGGTGTGCCCTTCTCCTGTCGCCCCTTACCTGTCGCAGCCAGTTGTTATGTCCCAGTTTCAGATCAAGTGGGGTCGTCCTCTTGCCTTTCTTGCTCATGAATTGCTTCCACTTCCATACGTACTTCTCTTGCAGGTACATCTGCCGGAGCTCGGCTTTGCTTGGCGAGTTCCCACTGTTGTCTATACCTAATGTTAAAAGAATGGGGAAGAGGAAGAAAAAAAATGAAAAAAAAAATAAAAATCAATGATCAGTCCACTGCTCCGCACTTTAACCCCTTCATCACATTGCAATTTTCTGTTTTTTGCACATTCGTTTTCTCCTCCCCTTTTTTCCCCAGAGCCATGACTTATTTTTCCATCAATACGGCTGTATGGTTCTTTTTTATTTAAGTTGTGAAAAAAAAATTTGCTTGGTGGCCATTCTCCAAGACCTGTAGCGTCTCCATTTTTCAGGATGCAGGGCAGGGTGAGGGTTGATTTCTTGCATCTTGCGCACTGAGCTGATGTTTATATTGATACCATTTTGGGGTAGATATGATGTTTTCATCGCCCATTATTGCAATGTTGCGGCTAACAAAACCTGTAATTCTCGTGTTTCGACTTTTTTTCTTCTCGTTATGCCATTCACCGATCGGATTAATTGACTGTATATTTTGATAGACTGGACATTCCTGAATGCAGCAATTCCAAATGTGTGTATTTTCTTTAACCCTTTACTCCCGAGGGTTGTTTGCACGTTAATGACCGGACTAATTTTTTACAATTCTGACCATTTTCTCTTTATGAGATTATAACTCTGTAACGCTTCAACGGATCTTGGCGATTCTGAGATTGTTTTCTCGCGACATTGTACTTCATGCTAGTGGTAAAATTTCTTCGATATGACTTGCGTTTATTTATGAAAACGGAAATATGGCGAAAACTTAGAAAAATTTTCAATTTTCAAACTTTGAATTTTTATGCCCTTAAATCAGAGAGTTATATCGCACAAAATAGTTACTAAATATTTCCCACATGTCTACTTTACATCAGCACAATTTTGGAACCAAAATTTTTTTTTTGGTAGGAAGTTATAAGGGTTAAAAGTTGACCAGCGATTTCTCATTTTTACAACACCATTTTTTTTTTTGGGGACCACATCACATTTGAAGTCACTTTGAGGGATCTATATGATAGAAAATACCCAAAAGTTAAACCATTCTAAAAACTGCACCCCTCAAGATGCTCAAAACCACATCCAAGAAGTTTATTAACCCTTCAGGTGCTTCACAGGAATTTTTGGAATGTTTAAAAAAAAAATAAAAAAAAAATGAACAATTAACTTTTTTCACAAAATATTTACTTCAGATCCAATTTTTTTTTATTTTACCAAGGGTAACATGAGACATTGGACCCCAAAAGTTGTTTTGCAATTAGTCCTGAGTACGCTGATACTCCATATGAGGGGGGAACCACTGTTTGGGCGCACAGCAGGGCTCGGAAGGGAAGGAGCGCCGTTTGACTTTTTCAACGCAGAATTGGCTGGAATTGAGATCGGACACCATGTCGCCTTTGGAGAGCCCCTGATGCGCCTAAACAGTGGAAACCCCCCACATGTGACACCACTTTTGAAAGTAGACCCCCTAAGGAACTTATCTATATGTGTGGTGAGCACTTTGAACCCCTAAGTGCTTCACAGAAGTTTATAACATAGAGCCGTAAAAATAAAAAATCATAATTTTTCCACAAAAATGATCTTCTCGCCCCAAAGTTTTATTTTCCCCATGGGTAACAGGAGAAATGTGACCCCAAAAGTTGTGCAATTTGTCCCTAGTATGCCAATACCCCATATGTGGGGGGGAACCACTGTTTGGGCGCATGACAGATGCTTTTTATTGCAAAAATTTTTTTGCATCACCACATTTTGAGAGCTATAATTTTTTCTTATTTTGGCCTCCAGAGTCATGCGAGGTCTTGTTTTTTTTGGGACGAGTTGACGTTTTTATTGGTACCATTTTCGGGCTCATGACATTTTTTGATCACTTTTTATTCTGGTTTTTGGGAGGCAGAATGAACAAAAAACAGCAATTCATGAATTTCTTTTGGGGGGGCGCTTATACCGTTCCGCGTGTGGTAAAATTGATAAGGCAGTTTTATTCGTCGGTTCAGTACGATTACAGCAATAGCTCATTTATATAGTTTTTTTTTATGTTTTAGCGCTTTTATACAATAAAAACTATTTTATATAAAAACAGGGATTTTTGTGTGTACTCACCGTAAAATCCTTTTCTCCGAGCCAATCATTGGGGGACACAGGACCATAGGTGTCATGCTGCTGCCACTAGGACACTAAGCAAATACACAAAGAAATTATCTCCACCTCCGCAGTATACACCCTCTGCTGGCTCTATCCTGAACCAGTTCAGTGCCAAAGAAGTAGGAGCTCACAAATAGCAACCAGAAATGCAAAATGTCAAAAACAAGCAACAACCACAAGCCAATAGGCTAACAGGGTGGGTGCTGTGTCCCCCAATGATTGGCTCGGAGAAAAGGATTTTACGGTGAGTACACACAAAAATCCCTGTTTCTCCTTTGCCTCATTGGGGGACACAGGACCATGGGACGTCCTAAAGCAACAACACAACAGCTGAAAACCTCGTGTACCAAATGATTAGATCTGGCCTACAAATGTGATACTGCCGCTTGCAGAATCTGTCTGCCATGGGCCGCATCTTAAGAGGCTTGAGAATGAATGTTGTAATGCTTAGCAAACATGTGAAGGGCTGCCGAATGGCCCAAGAAGCCCCCACTGACTGCGTGAAATGAGCATTGATCCCCGCCGGGATAGGCTGACCTCTGACGCAATAAGCTTCTTGGATCGCCCAGCGGATCCATCTGGCAATTGTAGCTTTAGAAGTAGGTAGGCCCTTTCTGTGACCCTCCGGAAGCACAAAGAGGGAATCCGACTTGCGGAAAGACGCTGTTCTGGAAATGTATTTCCTGAATGTCCTCACCAAATCCAAAGTGTGGAGAGCTTTCTCAGTATGATGGACCAGAGCTGGGCAGAATGAGGGCAAAACTATGTCCTCAATCAGATGAAAAGAAGAGATGACTTTAGGCAAAAAGGACGGAGACGTCCTTAACACCACCTTGTCCTGGTGGAAAACCAGGAAAGGAGGTTTGCAAGACAAAGCCGCCAATTCTGAGACCCGCCTGATGGATGTTACTGCCACAAGAAAGGCAAGTTTCCATGAAAGAAGAGTGAGTGAAGCGTCCTGTAGGGGTTCGAAGGGGGTCTCTTGTAAGGCACCTAAGACCAAATTAAGGTCCTAAGGCTCCAGTGGCATCTTGTAGGGAGGGACAAGATGTGACACTCCCTGTGAAAGTCTTAACCTGCGGTTTGGAAGCTATTCTACGCTGGAACAGGACGGATAGGGCAGAAATTTGGCTTTTGAGAGAATCCAGTGCTAGGCCTGAGTCTAATCCTGCTTGGAGAAACTCCAAAATGGAAGGGATAGAAAACACAAGTAGGGAACATCCTCGGGTTTTACACCAAGAGAAAAAGCTTCCAAACACGATGGTAAATGCACATGGACAAAGGTTTCCGAGCATTGATCATGGTGGACGCTACTTGTTGCGAGAAACCGGGCTGGGCTAGGATCCAGGATTCAATGGCCAGGCTGTTAAATTCAGCACTCTCGAGGTCTGGTGGTAAATAGGCCCCTGAGAGAGAAGGTCTGGGCGGTTCGATAACCGCCAGGGAACGTCGGCAACTAGTTGCACTAGTTCCGCATACCATGCTCGGCGTGGCCAGTCTGGAGCGATGACAATCACAGGGATGCCTTCCGCCTTCATCTTTCGGATGACCCTTGGAATTAGTGGAAGCGGTGGAAAAATGTAAAGGAGGTAAAACTGATGCCATGGAAGCACCAGGGCATCCGACCGGATGGCTAATGGGTCGCGGGACCGAGGTACAAATGCTGGAACTTTGGCGTTTAGCCTGGAGGCCATGAGGTCCACATCCGGAGTTCCCCAACTTCCCCTGACGAAGCCTCACTTGCTGTGGCAATACGCAAGGGGCCACGTCCTGCTTTCCACTCGGGAGCCTGATCCTGGTATCCCGTTAGTGCATATGGTCTCTATTGGGTAATATTTTCTATTACTGACTGGGCTTTTATTACAGGCCTGTTCTTTTTTGTTAGCGCTCTCTGGGCGCTCTTCAGATCACCAGATATTGGGCTGGTGGCCTGGATTGCTTACCTTTGGTGGGGGCGTTATTCCATCAGCCTCTTTTTGGGGCGCAGTTTCTCTTTTTTACTTGGACCCTCTTACTAGGGGTCCTGTCTGAGATATATGTGTAATTTGTGCCTTATGAGCCATTAGATTAAGGGGTTTTTCTTATATTATGCATTAATACATTCTGGCCATTATTGTGCACGGGGTTATTGTATTGTATTATTGTGTTATTTACCCTGGATGGTTACAGCTGCATGGTTTTTGTGTTTTTATTATGTTTGTTGTGTACTAATAAAAGTGATTTGTTTATATTTAATTATTGTGGTGGTGTGCATATTTTTCAGTAGTGCTTTTCCTTTCAGTTTGGTCCTCTATTTACTACTGGTTGCACCCCCTATATCTATATATTATATATTTTTGTATGCCGGTGCGCCTGGTTTTCCCATATTATCAGGGAGGCGAAATTGATGCCATGGAAGCACCAGGGCATCCGACCCGATGGCTAATGGGTCGCGGGACCGAGCTACGAATGCCGGAACTTTGGCATTTAGCCTGGAGGCCATGAGGTCCACATCCGGAGTTCCACAACGCTGACAAATCTGCTGAAAAACTTCCAGATGAAGGGACCACTCTCCCGAGGCCAGACCCTGATGACTGAGAAAATCTGCCGCCCAATTCTCTACTCCTGGAATATGAACTGCAGAGATGACTGAATGGTTTGTCTCGGCCCATTGCTGAATGTGTGCTACTTCGAGCATCGCTCTTCTGCTTCGAGTGCCCCCCTGACGATTGATGTACGCCACCGTAGTGTTGTCTGGATCGGAATGGGACGACCGGCCAAGAGATGATGGAACCGATGAAGGGCCAGCCTGATAGCCCGAATCTCAAGGATATTGATCGAAGACACGATTCCTGACTGGACCAGTGTCCCTGAGCCGTGTGGTCGGAAGCTCGCTCTCCATCCGAAAACACTGGCGTCGGTGGTCACCACCAGCCAGTGTACCGTAAGAAAGGACCTTCCCAGACCCAATGAGGACGCTGATGTCCACCACCTGAGAGACCACCTGATCCGGGGGGACAGGCGACACCGGCGGTCCAGGGAAGCTGGAGTTCTGTCCCAAGCTGAGAGCAATGCCTGTTGCAAAAGATGGAGATGTAATTCGGCAAACGGTACTGATCGAGGCTACCATTTTCCCCAGGACCTGCATGCCAAACCGCAGGGAGTGGGGGCGGGCAAGAGAAAGCTTCCTTGCCCCTGGATCAGAGTCGAGATCTTTTCTGGAGGGAGAATTACCAACCTCGGGAAGTGTCCAGGATCATCCCCAAAAAGGAGATTTGTTGGGATGGTGTTTGGGAGGACTTGTCTAGGTTCACTAGCCAACCTAAGCGTGTGAGAGTGTCTACAGTGACGCTGACACTCTCCGCACAGGCCTGAAGGGACGATCCTTTGATGAGGAGATAGTCTAGGTAGGGAAGAATCACCACGCCCCGAGAGTACAGGATAGACATGACGGCTGCCATGACCTTGGTGAACACTCTGGGGGCAGTGGCGAGGCCGAAGAGCAAGGCAGTGAATTGAAAATGCTCGTCTCCGATTGCGAAACGTAGAAATCTTTGGTGACCAGCGAAGATTGGAAGATATGCGTCTTTGATGTCGACCGACACAAGATATTCACCTTTCTCCAGAGAGGAGATAAAAGACCGAAGAGATTCCATTCTGAAATGACGCACTTTGACAAACTTGTTCAAAAGTTTTAGGTCTAGGATGGGGCGCATGGTTCCGTCGTGCTTTGGGACCACGAACAGGTTTGAGTAAAACCCCTTGAATCTTTCTGTGTGAGGGACCGGAACGATGACTACATTGTTGCAGAGAACGTATATGGCCTGATAAAAAGGAGCTGCGAGCACCTCCGTCTGGAAGAAGCGTGTTGGTGGGGGAGACGCGAATTCGAGTTTGTATCCGGAGGACACCAGGACTCTGACTCATTGGTCGTGAACGACCGCCAGCTAGACCTGACGAAACAAGAGCAGACGGTCGCCTACCCCGTCTGTGTCCTCCGGATACTGGAATGAGTCATTGAGCAGAGAACTTGCGGGAAGAGGTACCCTTGGGTCCGGACCGGGAGGATCTGTTTCTCCAGGAATGAGAGGGCTTGAATGAAGGTTGTGAATCCCTATCCCTGCGTGGGGGACGGGCCGAGCTAGAGGAAGCAGTTGTGGATGACCAGTTTGTGGTACTGCGAAAAAGCCGGAAGCGAACCGGATGTTGGTTCCGAAAGAGCCGACTGGGTCTTCGCTGAGGGAGGAATTTGCTTTTTCCTCCAGTAGCATCTGAGATAATTTGGTCAAGTTTATCTCCGAACAAACGCCCGCTCTGGTAAGGCAGGGAAGTTAAAGATTTCTTCGAAGCAGAGTCTGCTCACCACTCTCTGAGCCATAGGGCTCTCCTGATGGTAACTGTGTTTGCGGCTGCAAGCGGGGCACAGTTGTTAGCATCTAGGGAGGCATGCACAATGTAATCCCCGACATGGGCAATCTGGTAGGCAAGACTGACTACCTCGGGAGGAAGGTTATTGTCTCGACCGGTCTTAACTAGGGCCTCTGCCCAGGCCACCATAGCTCTGGCCACCCAGGTGGAGGTGAAGGAAGGGAAGAGTGCTGCTCCAGCAGCTTCAAAGCCTGACAGAGCAAGATTGTCAATCTGTCGATAAGTGGGGTTTTTAATGGATGAGCCGTCAGAGACAGGAGAGTTTTGGAAATGAGCCGTGATATGGGTGGATCTACTGCAGGGGACTCGGTCCACTCCTTCCTCAGAGCAGATGCAAAAAGGTACCGTGCTTCCAGCGGCTTCTGTCCTGTAAATCGCTTGTTCGGGCGACTTCTATGCCTCTGAACAATGTCCGTAAATTCAGGGTGGTTAGCA
>VIAB01057098.1:0-11662 GCA_009801035.1 Oophaga pumilio | reverse complement strand
AACGAGCAGGTAGGCTGATAAACAGAAATCAGGGCGGAGATGTAGGGGGGTGCCACACTATGGAGAGCTTTGTGGATGAGAACTAGCAGTTTAAATTGGATCCTATAATGTATGGGCAGTCAGTGCTAGATAGATGACCCTGGCTGCAGCAGTAAGGATAGACTTGAGAGGGGAAAGTTGACTGAGAGGGAGGACAATTAATAGAGAATTACAGTAGTCAAGGTAGTTGTGGATCAGGACAACAGTGAGGGTTTTTTTTTTCCATGGTGAGAAAGGGGCAGATTCTAGAGATGTTCTTAAGGTGCAAGTGACAAGGAAAGATTGGTGTCAAACATAACACCCAGACAGTGAGCCTGCTGCCTAGGTATTTTTGTGGTGCCACACATGGAGAGGTAGATGTCAGATTTAAGGAGGTCAGTGGGCTATGGGAGCAAAAGAAGTTCAGTTTTGGAAAGGTTGAGTTTCAGATAAAGAGCAGACATGATGTTGGAAATTGCATACAGACAGCCACTTCTGTAGTACAGCAGGGGTAAAGACAAGGAATGACATATATAGTTGTATGTCATCAGCATAAAAATGGCATGAAATTCAAATTTGTTAATTGTCTGTCCAATTGGGGCCAAGATGAGACCAAGATAGAGTATTTTGGTAAAGCACATAATTCTACTGTTTAGTGAAATGGAATGAGGTTTACAAATAAAAGAAAATAGTAGTTGCAGTCAAATATCGTGTAGGTTCAAAGATATTTTGGAGTTGTTTTGCTGCCTGTGGCCCTGGGTGCCTTGAAATGTAGTGCTCGGGGTCATAAATCTGGGTTTGCTTCGCAGTAGGTCATGAGTCATGAGCAGGACAATAACCCCAAACATACTTCAAGAACCACCCAGAAATAGATGGAGGTAATTCCAGCTCCAGTAGCAAAAAGTCTCCCACCACTACCTGTCACATACAGATGCTAATGAGAAACTGTGAATGAACACATTAAATCATTTAGTTTTGCCTGCTTTGATGAATTTCTCAGTACAGAACACTGAAAAAACATAAATCGGTCAATGAGTGCATGGAGAAAAACAGAAGCATGGCTTAGAATTTAAGTAATAATCCCTGACTAGATGACTGTCACACGCTTTTCCTACTGCCACACCTCACCGTAAATTGCAGATAAGAGTGGTATTATTGTAAAATATAGAAGGGGTTTGAACCAGCGCTGAAAATATTTTTTCTTGTACATGGCAGCCACAATATCTGGAGGATAGCAAGTAATACTGGCAGCTTTGATTAATTTCAGAGTACAGATTACTGTAAAAACATGAAATGGTCAATGAGTGCATGGAAAAAATCAACAGCAAGGCTTAAAATTTTTAAGGCAATAATCCCTTACTAGATGCCTGTCTTAAGCTATAGCTACTGCAACAACTCACCGTAGATGAATTGCAGATAAGAGCAGTATTATTACAGAATATAGTAGGGATTTGAAATGGCCATGAATAGATTTTTTCTTGTAAGTGACAGCCACAACGTCTGAAGGACCGTAAGTAACACTGGCAGTTTTGTTGAATTTCTGAGTACAGATTACCATAAAAAATATTAATCGTTCAATGAGTCCATGGAGAAAAACAGCATCAGGAAGGCTCAGGCTAGGTACACATTGCGTTAGGGCAGTCCGTTCAATGCATGCATTAAACGGACTGCGCTAACGCAACTGCCTTTTTTGATCATGTTATGCGATCGAGCTAGCATCTGCGCTAGCAGTGACGGACCCTCGAATGCTGCAGACTGCGTCTGAGGGTCTGTCACAGCATGATGGCAAATCGCTAACGCATGCGATTATGACATGCGTTAGCGATGCACTACATTATGGCAGTCTATGGGTGCATTAATGGATGCGTTACATCGCGTTAATGCTACGTTGTAACGCAGTCCTTTAGACAGACTGCAATAACGCAATGTGAACCTAGCCTTAGAGTTTATAAGGCAATAATCGCTGACAAGATTAGCCCTGAAAAAAGTGATAAGTTTAATGTAGCAGCCTCAAGAACTGTTTTTTCACATTATTGAGGAGCAGGTATCCTAGACTAGTAATGCCCATGCATGGGCTGAAAAATATTTGCCCCAGGTGGTATATATATATATATATATATATATACATATATATATATAATGTTGGAGGTAGGTCCCTAATAATTGCTAATGTGGGCATCACAAACACCCTTAAAAAAATTATAGCGAGGGTAATGTGATCTCCCTTTTAATATGATGTTGAAGGAGGTGAAGGAGGACGACACAAAAAAGGTGAGATCCTGAAGCGTATACCCATGTTTGGGTGGGAAGGAGTGCATGAGAATAGACAAGAACCCCTCCCAAGAAAAAACTCACTGGATTTGAGTTTGAGTTTGTTCCACTGATGTCATCTGTTGGTGTACAGAAGTCTGGCCCAATCCAGTCCTTGTTTTCTTGCTCATTTTGATAAGAGTCAGCTTGTCAGCATTTTCAGTTGACAGGTGGATGCGCCTAGCAGTTATAATACAACCGATGGCATTAAAATTCCGCTCTGACAAACCACTAGAGGCAGGGCATGCCAGGACCTCCAAGACATAGAGAGACAGTTCATGCCAAGTGTCTAGCTTGAAAGCTTCAAAGTTTTTCCTTCCTTGTCAGAGTACCCAACGCATAAGGGCCTGGTTGCTGGGAGGGCAAGAAAATCTGTTCCAGACTTACTGCATCTAGTGTGTTTCTCTCTAGTCTCAATTCCTTGGTTGTCCAAGGAACTGTAACCTCTACCGCCAGCATTGTCAGATGAGAATTGTTTTAATAATTCTTCAACTAGGGCCATTTGTGTTATGGATCTGCAACTCAGGACTAGGGCAGAAAGTGGAGAAGCTGACCCTAAACTAGGACTAGGCTTAAACCCTACGACGGAGTGGGCAACCTATTCCTTTTGAATAAACCCACTGACGTTTCCTAGGCTAAATTCAAATGAAGACCTAAAGGTAAGGGGAAGGGTATCCCTGAACGATCTAGGGACTGGGAAGAAAAACATGTAACCTCCTAATAAGAAAATAGAGGGAGTTGCAGAAACGAAAGGAAAACCAAAAAACAAAGCAGGCAGAACTAGAGATCCCAGAACTGCACATTATTCAACACAGAAAGCTATCAAAGCACATAGCCAGAACTCTAGTGGATTAACACTGTTGTCCAGCAAGGACTGGGAGGCAGGAGCTGGCTAATAAAGGGTGATACAATCCCAGCACAAGCCCAGCACCAGGGGAAAAGGACCAGCAGCCAGAAAACCACAACAAGATGATGGATGGTCAAAGCGAAATAGATTCTAACAATCTGTTAGTGCAACATTTTATTTCACCTCTCCGCCACTGAAAGGAGAGATGTAAAGTTCTCTTTGTAGAGTGAGTCTAGAAGGATGACCAACCAGTAATTAGTGTTGGCCAAAATGCATACAATGGGAGGGTCATGGGAAAAGCATCTGAACATAAACTTAGACATGTGTGCCAGACTGCGAACAGCCAAGACTTCACTGTCTCCAATAAGAGGGCGACTGTCAATGTTGTCCTGCTCCTCTTCCTCCATCTCCTACTCATCTTCAGGCCATCTATATAACCAGCTCCTGTTCATCCTCCTCATTATCACCCAATCCACATTGAGAAGATGAGATGAGACTGGGCTGTGTATCATCACCCATTATTGTTTTTTTTACATCTCAACTTGCTCTGTCTGCAAAGCCCCCTCTTTAATTGTGAGCAGTGAGTATTTTGGTAGACAGAGAAGTGAGATGGTGACTCTGATTATGGTGTCATCACCGTTCACCATCTTGGTCAAGTCCTCAACATTTCAAAGAACTGCACGGATGTCAGACATCCAAGCCCATTCTTCAGCTCTTATGTGCGGAAACTGAACGGCATACCAACGTGCATGGTATAGCTTGTATTCAACTACTGCCCTCTGCTGCTCACAAAGCCTTAACAGCATATGTAACATTGAGGTCCAATGTGTGATGACATCGCACACCAGTCGGTGAGCTGGAAGCTGCAAATGCTGTGATAGCACTGCCAGATGTGGTGGCAACTGTAGCCGACTGTAGCGGCATACTTTCACAAGAAGCTCTGACAGATCTTAATAGGTAATTAGAAAATGCCAAACCACTTAGTTGAGCACGTGGGCCAGGCATGGTACATGTGCAAGGCTACGAAACTTCTGAGCAGCCACCAGGTTACGGCCATTGTCACACACGACTGTGTCTGATTGTAGGCTCAGGGGTGATAGCCACAGATCAGTCTGATCTGTCAGATTTTTCAACAACTCCATGGCGGTGTGCTGTTTGTCACATAAACAGATTAGCTTTAGCATAGCTTGTTGCCACTTGGCCGAAGCAGTGCTACAGTGCTTACAGCTTGCGACTGATGTTGACTATTTTGAGATGGAGAGTGAGGAGGATGAGGTGCAGAAACTGCTCTCGAAGGTGGGGGGTAACCCTGATTGAACCAGGGTCTATAATCCTCCTTGACAGTAGCATGTGTTCTGTCCCAGGTTCCGACTGGGTCCAGACTTCTGCAATGTTCACCCAGTGTACCATCAAGAAATATAGAGTCTCTGGCCACAAGAACTTGTATAGGTGTCCATGGTAAGTGGACCTTCCCAGTAACAGCATTGATAGGGGCACAACTGTTGCTATAGGACATGTGCTTGTGTAAGGAGGGGATGACACACCAGAAGAAATAGTGGCTGCTGGTGAATGAGTACCGAGGGATGGTAATCGACATGAGGTTGCGGAAAGCTTCAGTCTGCACAAGCCTAAACAGCAACATTTCCAGGGCAAGCAGTCTTGAAATGTGGTCATTTAGGATTGTGGTCTGTGGGTGGATGCATATTTACTCTTGCATTCCAAGAACTGGGTTAAGGACAACTGAAATCTGCATTGGGAAAAGGTTGCTGACCGTGGTTTCAAGTGTGTAATGACAGGTGCAGGGTGGCAGTCATCTTCGCATACATCATGGACAGGGGATTGGCATGCATGTAGAACAGGGGAAGAGCCAGTGGTGTAATCCGCAGACACTGTTTCTGGACCCTGGATTTCGGCCCATGTAGTTGGGTGCTTTGCTTGCATGTGCCTGAGATTGCTGGTGGTGGTCAGGCTGGTAGTTGTGCTGCCCTGCTGATGTTGCAAAAGACCTTTTTTGGCTTAACTGGACTGTCTGTAAAAAAACAACATACTCGGGAACACCTAACACTTGGCTTGGCAACTTCATCAGTGTCGGTGCTCTGGAGAACAGTTGCCCGCTTTGTGTCTCTGGCCACCCCACTACCTCTTCTTGCATGTTGTTGTACTGCGGATCCCTTCCCTTGGGCACTGCTGTCCTCACTCTGCATGTCACCTTTCCACTTTGGGTCAGTGACTTCATCGTCCACCACTTCGTCTTCCACTTCGCACCCTGGTCTTCCTCCTAACTTGCTGATGTAATGACACCACCTGTTGGCAATTGTGTCTCGTCATCATGCACCTCTTGATACAGTATTTACATGTTCCCACCATCTCCTTTTTGTGAGTGTGAATGCTCAAATATTTGGGCATCACTACATGTAATTTTCTCATGCCCTCACTTTTCTCCGGGCACACGGCATGGTGGGAGGAAGAAGGATCAGGGTGAGGATTATGTGGTCCAGAATCACGGCTACTGAAACTGGACTGTATGGTAGACAGGGTGGTGCTACCAAACTTACTGGAAGCGTTATTTGCTATCCATCCTGCTATCCATCCAACAGCCTTTTTACACTGGTCAGGATTCAAGATTGGTGTTCCACTTCCCCCTACAAAGTGAGACAGAAAGCTAGATTGACATGATGCATATGTTTACTGTGACCCACGTGGCAGACACAGTTTCACCTTGCTCACGTCTTCGGACTCTGTGCTCACCATCAGCATCACGTTCACATCCCTGTCCCTTAGCATGCGCTTTGCCCATTTTAAATTACTCATGATATATCTGTTGTGAAAACGTTGCAGACAGTATCACAATGCCAGAAGTATTTGCCCACTACAAATGGACATATAAGACTGCATTATGATGGAATGCAGCCAGCCAATCAAAGTAATACCACAAACAAGATGGCTGCAGTATTACAGTGACAATCAGACAATCCCCACATGTTTATTGGCTGTCTACAAAGCACCAAATATGTGGGGCTGGCACTCAAGCTCCTGCTCGAAAATTTTAAAAATACTCGAGCAGAGAGCATCCCAAGCATACTGATACTCGAGCGAGTAACGAGTAGTGACGAGCATGTTCTCTCATCACTAGTGAACAGCCATCTTCAAGTCTGACCACAGGTTCTCAGTTGGATTAAGATCTGTGTTTTCACTAAGCCACTCAAAAACATTTACCCGTTTCCTCTTAAAAAAACTCGAGTGTTGCATTAGCAGGATGCTTTGGGTCATTGTCTTGTTGGAAGGTGAACCTCCATCCCAGTCTCAAATCACTGAGATACTGAAACAGAATTTGCTCAAGAAAATCCCTGTATTTTGCACCATTCATCTTCCCTTTAGAGCATTTTCCCTGTCCCTGCTGCTGATAAACAACTCTACAGCATCATGCTGCCACCACCATGTTTCACTGTGGAGATAGCTTTCTTGGGGTGATGAGCAGTGTTGGTTTGGCGCCAGGCATAGCATTTACCTTGGTGGCCAAAAAGATAAATTTTAGTCTCATCTCAAACAGCACCTTTCTCCATACATTTAGGGAGTTTGCCACATGTCTTTTGGCAAACTCAAAATGAGCCAAACAATTTTTGTGTGTAAGTGAAAGCTTTTTTCTGCCCACGCTTCCATAATGGCAACCTCTATTGAGTGGTCGTAGGGACAAATACTCTAGTCTCGAGGATGGGGGATATTCGGAAGAAGCCTTGGAGGCGATTAGGTGAGGAGCGAATAAGTGTGGAGGAGAGAAGTGGGTTTTCAATGGTGAGAAAACATTCACAAGGAAATGTAATTTTTACATTTTACTACCTTAATTTGTAGCTCCTTCAGGCTTAACTGTGGTCTCTGTGCTGCCTCTCTGATTAATGCCCTTCTTGCTCGGGCTGAACATTTTGGTAGGTGGCCCTCTGTTGGCAGGTTTGTTGTGGTACCATATTCTTTCCATTTGATGATAATGAATTTGATGGTGCTCTGGGTGATTATCAGAGATTGGGATATTTTGTTATAACCCAACTCTGATTTCTACTTCTTATCAGCTTTGTCCCTGACTTGCTTGGAGATCTCCTTGATCTTCATGGTGTTGTTTGTTTAGTGATGCTTCTTGCGTAATGGTGTTGCAGCCTCTATGACCATTCTGAAAAGGTGTGTATATACTGACAAACCATGTGACACTTAGATTGCACACAGGTGGACTTATTTTCACTTAACATGTGACTTATGAAGTTAATTGCTTGCTCCAGAATTTTTAAGGACTTAGAGCTACCGGTCATGCACAGTGCGCTTCTGAAGCCAGGAAGCGTACACCCAGCTTCAGAGATGCATTACCAAAATTAACAGAGCGCAAGGGTGAGATTTGCATGAGCTGGCAATAAGGCAGACTTGTCAAATTATGTTTTCACAGGGGTGTAATAACATGGATAGAGGGCAGACTATTCTGGGGCAGCTAACACTCCATCAGCTAGTCAAAGCACTCACAAGTATAGGAAAGGGGGACATTCTAAATGCTTTTTTAAATCATATGTTTAACTGAATTACGTTAAACAGGGATGAAGTTTAATCATACATAGGTGAATGCTGCTGGGTTGGAGGGCATGGGCGATCTGACAGATTCTCTTTAAAAAAATATACCATAACAAATATGAATATATGTTAAAGCATTTTTCATTTATACGCGTATATCCATATATTTTGGGGAAATTGTTGTTCAGCTGTGTACTCTTTATGATTTCTTTTTAATAAACTAAAGTCAATCTTTATTTCTCTTTCATGTAATTCTTGGAGTATTAACATAAAGATAAATATGCAAATTGCTGACTTTGGGCTATAATATGGACATCTGCAAAAATGTTTTCTATATACAGCTGCTTTTCCTTTTGTTAATTCACTTGCTGAATAAAGAAGTAAATTGCAAGAAAAGGGTCTCCACTAGTGATGAGCGAGCACTAAAATGCTTGTGTGCTCGTTACTCGACTCAAGGAAATCGTAATGCTTTGGTGCTTGACCCGAGTAATAAACATAATGGAAGTCAATGGGAAACTCGCACACTTTTCCAGTGCACCACCCCGTAGGTCTGGCAGGGTCTAAAAATGGCTCAAATCAATGGAAACAGTGCTGAAATGTTATGGTAACAGCATGGGGAAGACCCCTGGAAGCATCTCTGATGGTCGCTGCTGGGAACAATGTTGTCAGAGTATTATGCCACTTTTATGGACTGACTATAACACATACAAAACTGAAGCTAAAATGGATTTTATGGGAAAAGATGTTAAGAAACATTCTTTCCAGGATAATGACTCGTATATAATGCTAAATAAATAAGATGCAAAAAAAATGTTCCTCCACACTTTGGGCTATGTACACACGTAGTGGTTTTGCTGGGTTTTTGCACATTTGCATGGCTTTCAATTATTATTATTAATATTTATTTCTATAGCACCATTGATTCCATGATGCTGTACATGTGAAGGAGTTACATACAAATTACAGATATCACTTACAGTAAACAAACTAACAATGACCAACAGATACAGAGGGGAGAGGACCCTGCCCTTGTGGGCTTACATTCTTCAGGATGGTGGGGAAGGAGACAGTAGGTTGGGGGGTTGCAGCAGCTCCAGTGTTGGTTGGGTGGTAGCTCCAGTAGTGGTGAGTAGGCAGCGGGGTCATTGTAAGCTTTCTTGAAGACGAGGGTTTTCAGGTTCCATCTGAAGGATCCGAAAGTGTTTGATAGTCGGACATCATGGGACACAGAATTCCAGGGGATGGGGGATATACGGGAGAAGTCTTGGAAGGCGATTATGTGAGGAGCGAATAAGTGTGGAGAAGAGAAGGAGTTTCTCAATGGTGAGAAAACATTCACAAGGAAATGTCATTTTTACATTTTACTACCTTATTTAGCCATGTCGTGTGTGAGACATGATCAGATTGTCGTGAGGCAATTAGACCCTAAGTAAAGATTCTGCGATAGTAAAATATAACTTTTATTTCAAAATTAATAATTGTGCTATTTAAAATCACAGTATCTATATTGGTTACTGTCCTAGCTACTAGTTATTTATTTAGGGGATTAGTATTATATGCTTCCCCTCTGAGTAGAAATTTCAAAAAGCAGTTTGACTATCTATTAGAAAACCGATCAGACTGCCACTGATTTTGAATTATTGGCATTGATTCTTCATTTAGGAATTAATTTCAATATTAATAAGGCTAATCTGGTTGTCTTCGGTTATGGACGTATTATATCTGTAAATCTTAAAACCTTTTACCCATGAAGAAGCCAGCAATGGCGAAACATGTTGGGAAGGCAGCTGGTTACAAATTTTAAAGCAGTCAGTCATTAATGGTGCTCACATGCAAAATAGTGGTGCGCGGCCACATTATGCCAAGAGTCATTGAACTTAATAATATGAAGATAGTGTACTAAGATTTTCAGACCCAACCTTTTTAATTTATGAAGGAGGGACTCTGAAAGTCACATTTTTTTTTCAGAGACATCAGGAAACCCTCACTATTTGTAGAGGGTCATCAGGTGGCCCTTACTATTGCTAGAGGGCCAGCAGTTGCCCCTCACTATTGTCAGAAGGCCATCAGGTAGCCTTCACTCTAATTTTAGAGGGCCATCAACTGGCCCTCACTCATCAATTCTATATGGACAGCATCCAGCCCTTGCTAAGCATTTTTGGAGGACCTGCAACATGCTAATGTTTTGTTGCCTCTTGCACTGGATGCCTTGACTGTGTGCAAGCCATCATGATATGTGAAGGTTCCCAATGAATTTTGGGTTGCAATGTAGTTCCCAGTGTCAGAAAGCTGGGTTTGCATCCTAGATCATGGGTCTTCCAGCAGGAAATGACTCAAAACACACTTCAAGAAGCACCTAGAAATGGATGGAATCAAAGCACTGGAGAGTTCAGAAGTGGTAATTCCAGCTCCAGTAGTGTAAAGTCTCTCACCACTACCTCTTACATAGAGAAGCTACAGGTAAACTGCGAATATACATATTAAATTAGTTAATTTTGCCTGCTTTGAAAAATTTCTGAGTATAGATCACCATAAAAAACACAAATCTGTCAATGAGTGTACAGTATGTAAAAAAGCATCAGTAAGGATTACAATTTAAAAGGCAATAATCCCTGACTAGATGCCTGTAATGCACTCTCCCTGCTACAACTGCTCACTGTAGACAAATTGCAAATAACAGTGGTATAATTGCAGAATATGGAAGGGATTTGAATCGGCCCTGAAAAGATGCTTTCTTGTCTGTGGCAGCAACAAACTCTGGAGGAACGCAAGCAACACTGCCAGCTTTCATGAATTTCTGAGTACAGATCATTGTAAAAAACACAAATCTGTCAATGAGTGTATGGAAAAAAGCAGCAGCAAGGATTATAATCTATAAGGCAATAATCCCTGACTGGATGCCTATAATATGCTATCCCTGCAGTAACAGTTCACTCTACATGAATTGCAGATAAAAGCATTATTATTATGACAGAATAGAATCTATTTGAATTAGCCCTGAAAAAACTATTAATTTAACGTAGCAGCATCAAGGACTGTTATTTCATCAACTATGCTGGGAAATATAGTAGAGCGTTTGGCATGTAGCCTGATATGTAGGAGACCAGGATCTTCTGTACTTACTGTATAAAGTTTCCTGTCCCGGTTGTGAAATCCTGTATGCAGTGTGAGAGATCCCTATGTAATGACCACCTGATTGCCCACAACAAGGCACTGGATCATATACTAATTGAACCCACTGCCTCTTTTGGGTTCCAAAAATGTTCCCGCAACTACAAGGTGGAGCCTCAGAAATGCATTTTTTCCCATTGCTAAGGAGTGGGTCTCCTAGACTGGTAAAGTTTATGCACTAAGTGCAAGGGATGCCAAAAGTAGAAGGTGGCACTCCAATACACCCTTGAAGAGACATAGTGGAGGGCCTCAGAAAACACATTTTTTGTATTATTAAGGAGTAGGTATCCTAGACTAGTAATGCACATGCACTAAGTGCATGAGCTGAACAACATTTACCCCTGGGGGTATATCATGGGATATCCTGGTCACCCTGTTGATATGGTGAAGGAGGAGGGCAAGTATGAGGCTGACAAAAAAAGAGGAAATCCTGAAGCGCTTACCCATGTTTGGGTGAGAAAGGGTGCATGGGAATAGACCAAAAAACAAACAAACACTGGATTTGAGTTTATGTTCAACTACTGTCATCTGGTGGTGTTGAGAAGTCTGGGCCAATCCAGCCCTTGTTCATTTTGATAAGAGTCAGCCTGTCAGAATTTTCGGTTGACAGGCAGATGTGCCTATCAGTTATAATACCCCTGGCAGCACTAAAAACCTGTTCTGACAAAAGTGATGCTGCAGGGAAGGCCAGGACTTCCAAGGTGCAGAGAGCCAGTTCATGACATATGTCTAGCTTGGATAGCCAATATTTGTCAGGCACAGAGGAAT
>VIAB01057077.1:0-11005 GCA_009801035.1 Oophaga pumilio | reverse complement strand
CTTGGCTACCATAAAGATTATCACAAGTAGAAGGAGGAATTGAGAATGGCGCCTGGCTACCATAAAGATTATCACAAGTAGAAGGAGGACAGCTTGAGTATTCCTCATTTTGCAGGGTTAGTTTGGTTTTCCCACTTGAGCAGGTGGTACTGCTTCATAGGGGACAGAACAGAGGGAAATGACAAGTCCGAAGCAACACACAGAGGAACCAAAGGCGTTTTAGGATGAATGCAAAATATAATAATATGAACAAAGTCCCATAGCAGTCTATTATCCTTACTGCAACTGATAAGTTAATCCAGAAGGTGACTAGCAGAGAGTTAACCAGCAGGACTGAGAGTATGCAGAAATCACAGGAAATTTGCAAGATATTGCGAATGAGTAGTGGAGTACTCCAAACAACAACTGAACTCTAGAGTCTCAATGCTAAGATACTTGTGTGTCTCTAACTGGGCCTTAAAATGTCTAGGAATATGATGTCACAAAGACACATTGGGCAACTTTTAAAACCTGACTTGGGGACAGCAAAGAATAGTGGCCATATAAGAGGGTGCCGATTCTGGCCTAGCTGGGACAAGTGTACAAAACTACTCCCGCTTTTAGGACTCTGATCAGAAAAGTCAGTAATAGAAAAATGAGGATGCTTAGTATAAAATCTCTTGAGTAAGACTGTAGCATTAACCTGATTAGGATCATATCCCTTCCAGTCAATCAAGTAGAAGGCATTCCCACGAACCTTCTTAGTCCAGAATTTAGTTGATCTTGTAGTCTTGTATGTGTATTTGAGGCAGAAAAAGAAACTATCTTGACATCAGGAAAAAATTTGAGGACTAGAGGGCGTATTAGAGAGACATGAAAAGCATTAGGGATTTTTTTTTTGTAGGTTTAGATGAAAAGTGACCGGATGAATTTGCGGAATTATTTGGAATGGGCCATGAACCAACTTTTGCCAACTAGTCTTTAACTGGATATTTTTGGTGGAGAGCCATTGTTGATCTCCAAGATCGATGTTGTTAATAAGTCGATGGGAGATATCGGCCCTCTTTGCTTTTGGTGCAGCTACAGCCAAATCAGATTGTACTGGAGTCCAGATGTTATGAATGCCCTAGAGACGACGTTCACAGCAGGAAGTAGACTTTTAAGTGCAATTGACAAGGGGGAGGACCAGGTTCTCGGCTGTACACTGTAATAAACATATTTTCCAGAAGACTGAAACTGAATTGCGAGCGAAGCAAATCTAGCCAGGTATCTTGATGGAAGTTGGAGAAAAATTGTAAATATTGCATCATGGACTGATTCTCCCAGTCTGCCCATTACTTTTGGGGTGAAAAGCTGAGAAACAGTCCAAGGAGATACTAATTTTCTTTTAGAGCACCTTCCAGAACCTGGAAATAAATTACACACCATGGACAGAGATGTTATGAGCTGGGAGAACTTACAAATTTCTTCAGAAAACAGGCTAACTTTGTTGCAGATGGAAGTCCTGAAAATGAAATACCACAAGACATCTTGGAGAAACCCACACGCCTCAGGAAAATCAGAAGCAAAGTCCATGGAAATCTTTGCCTAGGATTCTTGTGGTATAGGAAGAGGCTGAAAAAGACTATGATGTGCT
The DNA here is from genome assembly GCA_009801035.1 of Oophaga pumilio. Lineage (NCBI taxonomy): Eukaryota > Metazoa > Chordata > Amphibia > Anura > Dendrobatidae > Oophaga > Oophaga pumilio. Next base: position 9,390 of record VIAB01057077.1, on the reverse strand, counting down.
TGACAGGAGGGTTTGAACTGTGCACGATGAAGCAAGATTCTGCAGAAATTTTTTGTTTCGTCTCCATTTTAGGCCACCAGTAAAAACGAGACGATAGTTCAGTTCTTTTAACCCGTGGATGACCCGGAACTTGGCTCGTTCAAGTTGAAGTCACCATTTCTCTAAGGCTTATTGTTTGTCTAAGCGCACACTGTTGCTGATGGAATAATTCCGGTCCTCTGGAGAAAAGTTCTTGGAGAAGAATCCACAGCAATGACTATGATTTTTTTCAGGGAACTCCTACACCAATAGAAGAGGCATCCACTTCAAAGAAAAACGGTCTGTCAACATTATGATGGTATTGGACAGGAACAGTAGTAAAACAAGATTTAAGTTCTTGAAAGTCTTGAATAGCAGAATTTACAGAGTTTTGGGAATTGGCGCCTTTCTGAGTTAGGGTTATAAGAGGTGCAACCATGTAAAAGTAGTTTTTAGTGAATGAGTGGTAATAATTTGCAAACCTAAGGAATGTTTGGAGGGCTTTGATACCAACTGGTTGTGGCCTATCCAAAATAGCAGACAGTTTTTCTTGATCTATTGTAGACCTTCAGATATGATGTATCTGAGAAAAGGAAATTCATGACGCTCAGACATTTCTCAAATATAAAGGTGGTTTTCTTGCAGTCTCTTCAGAACAAAGTGGACCTGAAGACGATGAGAGAAGATTAGGTTCTCATCCAGATAGACTAGGACGTACTGGTACAGGACACCACAAAATATTTCACAAAGTGCTGAAACACAGATAAAGGAATTGTATATACGAAAAGTCATAAGTAGATATTCATAATGACCGTCACAGATATTGAATGTTGTCTTCCATTCGTCGCCCTCTTTAATAATGCTGATTAGATTTTAAGATCTTCGTAAGTTTAATTTGATGAGGACAGTTCTACCTCTAATCCTCTCAAATAACCCAGAGATGAGAGGCAATGGATAACTTTCATTCAGCATGATTTTATGGAGACCCGATAGTCTATGCATGGCCTCAGAGACCTGTGTTTTTTATTGTATTAATTCAACTGGGGATAAAGGTTTTTGGATTAATATCCTGTTTTCTTTAATGTAGAAAGCCATCACCTCATTTTTTGGGAGGAATAGAACTTCTGGGTGGTTCAGTACCTGGAATAGGGGAAAAGAGAAGATATGTGAGGCAGGCAAATTGGAGGCAATGATGCAGGTTGTTGTGATAGAGCTTTGAGGCAGTTACAAAAGTAAAATGATCCCCACTGCGCATTCTTTTCAGATAACCAGTCAATAACTGGAGCATGTAGCTGAAACCACGAAAGTCCCAAAAGTAGCCGAGCGTCATTAAGTGGCAAAATTAAAAAAAAATCTCAATTTGTTTTTCACTAATATGATGTCACTTTTTCTGTCCGTTTTTGGATATGACCACCATGAATTACTGAACCATTTGCAGAGGTTAGCTTTAGAGGTGCTCTCAAAAAAACAAAAGGAATTTTCAGCCTTTTGGCCAAAGAGATTGCATGAAATTCTCTGCTGCCCAGGAATAAATGAACGCTTGCCCCGTGAACAAAAAGGAAGGAACCAATTATAAGCATGAGCTGTGGATTAATGGTTAATAGAGGATAATGTTAATGTCAAGCCGATTCCTCCTTCTTCACCTAAGGTCAGAACTTTCCTTTTTGGTCTTTAGTTTACAACAATTTTTATAGAAGAATGGTCCCATTTACCATAATATAGAAAGCATCCTTTAGTAAAGTGAAGTAATCTTTCAGCTATGATCTTTTCTGACCAATTTCCATGGGTTCCGGTACAGCCACTCTAGAGAGAAAATTCTGAAGCCTCTCTGGGATGTGCAACAGGGGAATATAGATGTTATGCACATACTACACTCGCACATGGTAAAAGGGAGTAAGGAAGACTTACTATAGCGAGAAGCCAGACCTACAGCCAACTGGGTTTCTGCACAAACTAGTTAATCCCTAGCAGCACAACTAAGAAAACCATTTTGGACCTGACTCCCTGAGAATTTCCTCGTGCCTGCTGAGGAACCAAAGCGGAGTCCACAACTCTCTGCTAACGAAGAGAGGAAAGTGTGCAGGTGGATATAAAGACTCAGGGTGAGAAACTGAAAGCACGTTCATAAAACGGGAGAGAGGGTATAGTAAGGAGAACCAACAAATAAATGAAGCTAGAAACACCTCCCAGGATCCTAATAGTGGTAAAAGGAAAAGATGCTGGGAAGGTAGACAAACAGACACACAGCAAGAATATAAGTAGTGTAAAGGCACTGCCACACTTAGCGATCGCACCAGCGATCACGACAACGACTTAACCTGGCGAGATCGCTAGTGCAATCGCTATGTGATCGCTAGTTAGATTCCAAACACAACTCATCAGCGATCTGTGATTCCAAACACATCTCATCAGCGATCTGTATAACGACCTCTGCGGTCGTTGAGAAAACCTAGTCCCACCTGCAACACTGGTGAAGTCGTTCATAAAGGGTACAATATCAACTGAGTCCAATAAGTTCATTATGTGTACGGCAACCAATGGATTTATTGAGAAAGTGACTAGTAGAGTGTTAACCTGCAGGACTTAGGAGAATTGCAAAGTGACTACAAAATGTAAACGGATGGTGGTTCACTCCAAACAGCAACTAAACTCGAGTCTCAATACCAAGACATGGGTGTCTCTCTGACTGAGCTTTAAAAACCTAGGAAGATGATGAAGAAGGGATGCGTCTGTTTGACAGACAGAATGTGGCTACAGGCCACAGTATTTGTGTGGTGTGTACGGTTGTTAAATAGACAGCCATAGTTTAACACCTTACTTACGATACATAACATACTTGTATGTCATATGTCTGCTCCCCTGTCCATGATACGGGCTCAGGAGCTGCGCTCTCATCTTTATCAGCAGATAATGGCTGTATCGTTCAGTTGTTAACCTGTTAACTGCCAGGGGACATGATGTTCTTATTAACCATTGACTCCTCCGCCCCGCAAGGTAGTCACATGGTGTCAGTGGAACTGCTGTGACACTCCTGGGGTCTGCTAAAGTTCCTTGTGTGTGTCCTGATTGTACTCTTAGGCCAGGGTCAGACTTGCAACTGCAATGCGAGAAACTTGCGCCTCAATACACGGCACGGGACCAGAGTGTGCGGCTGCATGTATTTCTATGCAGCTGAATGCTCCGGTCCGAGTGCCGGGTATTGAGGCGAGTTTCTCACATTGCAGTTGTAAGTGTGACCCCGGCCTTAAAGAAAAAAACAGCCCATTGCTGGCAGTCATAGGAGACAGTGATTTTTCCTGTGTACGGCATTACTGTGGTATTACTGTTAATGGCACAAGCAGGTTCAAGTTCCCTAAAAGGTCTACAAAATTAAGTACATTCATAACAGGAAGAAATGGACGGTGTCATTTAAAAGTGCATCATGTCCTACAAAGAACAAACCCTCATATTCCTATGTTGAACATAAAATATAAATGTTATTGCTCTTGGGAGATGAGGGGGAAAAAGTTGAAAGCTCAAAAATGGACAATCGACCTATAAGGAACGAGTTAACATAATTATTCACCTTTTCACAAAAAGGATCAAACGAGAAAAGCAAAAACTTAGTATAGGTCATTTCTAACAAGATGTTGTTCTCTGACGGACACTGTTTTTAGTGTTTGTTCTTTATGAAATATTGTGCTGACTTGTTGCTTTCTTCAGCATGAAAAAATGTGTAAGGCCTGGGTCACACTTGCGAGTGCCATGCAAGAAACTCGGGCATTAATATGCCGGCACTCAGGACCGAAGTGTTCGTCTGCATGTATTTCTATGCAGCTGAACGCTGCGGTCCGAGTGCCGGCGGCAGTTTGGTATTGATGCGAGAGACTCGCGCGGCACTCGCAAGTGTGACACCAGCTTAATTCAATTGCTGCAGGAGATCTGCTAGCTACATTATCTCACTGTGTAATAAATCACACGAAGTCTGGCACTGCCACCTGCACATTCCTATCTCTCTACCCTATGAATTCAATTTCTGTATTATTCCCAGACACATTACTCTCTGGAGCATTTGTCTATTGTTTTAGCGCTTTCTCTTCCTACCTCTATTACTGTGCTCTGATATTTTCTCACTATCCTGAATGACCCTAAGATAGTTTTTGCATTCCCTGCCTCAACTTTTATACAGGCTATGATGGTCTCTCTCACGATTGGCTGTACCATGTGATGTGACAGCTGTAGAGTATTTTGGGGAGGCTTGCGTGGCTACGCCTGAGATCACATAAGCTGGCATTGTTTGTGGATGACTTGTGCAAATCCAATCACAAATTGTTAGAATCTACCGGTTCCAGTAAATTTTAGAAAATTCAGCACAAATTCACATCACATCGACTCAACATTTATAGTATTAACCCTATTTCCGGTCATTGTATGACTTGTATCCTGCATTTCTCCTTTTTGGTTTTCCCTACTGGGCTTTATATCTAATTTTCAGTTTTATCTGAAAATTAGGTGAAAACTTTCTGCTAAGATGATTTTCATACACTGCACACACATGAGTGATTCCTGCTTTTCTTAATGAACGACACTGATTGTAACATCTGATATGTTCAAAAGACAGGAGAAGTGGTGGCTGATTAGTGAGAAAGGAGCCTGTTGTTCGGTGTATGACGGAGCATTTCTTTTCATCTGATTATTCCATACCAATGCTATATATGACGTCCAACCCTCATAGATGCCAGGACTGATCACTAATATACTAGACGTTCTGTTTTGCTTAGTGGGTATTAATGATTAAACAGCACATGATTGGTCTTGTAAGGCCTCTTTCACACATCCGTTTTTTTGTATCAGGCATGATCCGGCGTGTTGCTAAAAAAAACGGATCCGGTACCGGATGCGTTTTTTACCATTGACTTTCATTAGCGCCGGATCGTGCCTGATGTCATTGCGTTGTATCCGTTTTTGTCCGGATCCGGCGAAAATGTACATTCCGGCGGCCGGACAAAACGAAGCATGTAACGCCTCTTTTTCTGGGTTCAAAAGTTCAGGTCGGATCCAGCAAAAAACTGATCCGTTGCATCAGTTTTTTTATTTCAGTGCCGGATCCGTCCCTTCAGGTGTTCGACGGATCATGCCGGATACAAAAAAACGGATGTGTGAAAGAGGCCTTACTCTGAAGCACCATGCCATAGCAGTGCTCCATAAATTAATTACTGGTCATAAAGTCTTTCACACCCCTGCCACACTCCTAATGATAAACAGGCCTCAGAATAATTTTAGTCTCTGCTCACACTGCTGTTTCTCACCTCCAATGGGAGTTTTGTCACTTTTCACAGACAATGACACAATCTCTGACAGACAGGCCAACGATGGGGGTCAGTCGGACACCCATTTGGATGAACACAGCATAAAGTTGTGATGCCTGTGTAAACTTACCCTTAGGTGGCATATTGGAGGCGTTGTCCAGGACTTCTTTACAGGTGGTCCTTATTTAGGATGGGTCATTAAAGGGGTTCTCTAAGAATCTAATAACATGACCCCATCACATAACTCAAACGGCAGCCTGTCTTAGTCACATGTCCAGACTGGCTGCAGTTGGAATAGATACATCTCGCGAGACCTGTGTGTCTACTCACGGGAGCTGTATCTTAAGCTTCCAAGAGCCGAGTTAAAGTGTGTGACAGGATCTATATGTATAAAGCTGAGTGTATGTATGGGTGTGTGTGTATGTATCAAGCCACGCCCACTCTCCATAGCCACACACGGCCCATGTTGTTAGCGCACACGGGCGGAGACACATTCAGCTCAAAAGCCACCCTGCAAAACTCGCGGCTACGATGTCCCAGCCGCTGCGAGCTACAATCAGGGCCGCCACCTTCACAGTACCAGTGCTTGGCAGGCACAGGCCACATCTAGCTCCGTCGTGACTAGAATGGAGTTGCTCCTCTGAGGCATGACGTCAAGGGAAAGGGAGGAGCCTCATGGATTACACCGCTGTACTCATAACAGGAAGTTGCTGTGTGGTGCTGCAGAAGAAGTAGGCTGTGTATACGATACGCTTTATTGCAATTAATGCAATTTCTCTCGGATCAAGTGTATCTAATTGTATTTGGAAGAGGAGTGTGAGGTGCTGCCGGAGGAGGCGACTATAAAGGAGAAAAGCTGTGCTGCAGAAAAATGCTGTGTATAAAGGAGGAGCGTGAGGTGTAGGAGGAGGCTGTGTAAAAAGGAGCATGTGGTGCAGGAGGAATAAGGCCCCTTTACTGCCACTGTTATTTGTTATAACTAACTGCAGTTAGTTACTATGCCCAGGCAACGCTGTGCTCTTCAGCTAGTAAGAAATAACTTCCTAGATTGAATAAATATGAAGGACTGAGGCTGGAGAAAAATCATTTGTGTGCAGTCAGTCTGCAGTGGAGAATATTTATTTCTTCTGATGTCACAGCCCTTCTCCACTTTTGCATGTACGTCTGCTGACGATACAGCTCCTCTGTCAGTTGAGACACAGATATCAGGAGCTGTTTTTCTTCAAACTGCTGCCCGTCCTGACAAGTGAATAGGACAATTTGCCATTGAAATTGGGTTATGGAGCCCATTTTAATACATTCTCAGAGAACACCTTTAATATAATATTGGGGATGGCCGCATCTAGCACTGATCAGCTGTTTGCAGTTCCCACTGTTGGATATCAACAGTGTTCAGAGCCGAAGTAGCACAGCTCCATGTTATCTGTAGTGGTCATTTTCAGGTACTGCAGCTCTGATCACATTCACTTTAACAGGGGCTGAGCTGCAGTACTTGGAATAGCCACTACATGGAGTTGAGCTATCCCCACTGTGGACATCTGCCTGCAGCTGATCAATGAGGGTGCTGGGTTTCAGACTCCCCCACCATTTTGATATTGGTGACCTATCCAGGGACTTGGACTAACCATTGTAAGCTTCTCTAATTGTCTCAGGTAAGGAGCTTTTCAGGATACAGCTCCTGTGCAAACCTATGTGTCTCCATGGCCACTACAAATAAACCTGTGTAGTTTATTCTGCGGTCATGTGTTACTGTGTTCCATCTACCCTCATCTATTGTCTGTAAGAAAAGGGGCCAGAGGCATAAAGCATAGCTGCAATGGAACCATGGATACACATTGGTCCGCACAGAAGCTGTATACAAAAGGGCTATACGGAAATAGTGCTAAAAGGCAGTAGTGAAGGGTGTTTCTCCGCAGTCTCCATAGTGTGCATCTGGTCAAATTACAGGCACGTTTTGTACCAGCAAAACCTTGAAAGCTTTAAAGACGAGGTGACAAAGCAGCTGTTGGGAAGCATCGTGATCACCAGGTACAACAACCGGACATACCGCATCGATGATATCGACTGGAGCAAAAGCCCTAAAGATGTCTTCACCTTGTCTGATGGCACAAGCATCAGTTTTATAGACTATTACAGGTGAGAGTTACTGTGTCCGTGACCACGCACGCCAATGACACGACACTGGCCAGATGGGCACATGCCTAGACAACGTGGTCAGATGCCCCGGGCCTGAGGGGGTGAACGCTGCTTATTTTATTCATCTATCATGTTTTCTGCCTTTTGAAGAACAAAAAAAAAAAAAAGTATATTCATCAGTGCCAATAATGCGACTTGTGTAATCGGTATTTTCCTCATTAGCCACTAGATGGCCCCGTCCTCCATGTCACTCAGACGCTGCTCTTCATCATCAGCTATATATAATTGTGTAGCATGGTGACGGATAGTTTGACACTGGCCGTGGCACATCACATGTCACAAGCCCAAGTGGAATGGAAATTTTCCTTCCCATGTGAACGTCACCATAACTGCGATCAGAGTCCTGTATATGGGGACAGCAGGGGTCCCATGGAAAATGTATTCCTTTCTAACCCGTGACTCCATTAAAAAAAATAAATAAATCATAATAACTGAGTAAGTTGCAAAACAAAATAAAGTGTAAATAAAATGAGAAGAAAAAATAAAAGAAAAATTAACATTGCTTAAATCAGACAGGACCAGAGTAGAATAAGACGACACTTGGTATCGGGTACAATTATTGTGTGTGGGGGGTAGCGTACATACTACATAATTAGAGGATGGTAAACGAGTTTTCAGAAAGCCCTGTCCCTTGGGCTGCAGTTAGTTTTAATGCTGTACACACTCTGCCGGGGTCCAGTAATCTCTTTACCAATCACTTTTTGTACTTGGGTAATTATGGCCCATGGGATGAGTGAGGGCGACAGTATATAAAGCTCAAATTAGGACTTGATAATAAATATATTTATCAATGTGATCAATAAGTTCTTGATGCTTTACACATATTTAACATCACAAGAGCAATCACTTTCAGGTAAATATTAAAATACAGCCTAAAAAAAAAATCATTTCAAGTATTCCATAATAAGAGAGGCCCTTGGGTAAAACAAACAAACAAAAGATACGTCTGGGGCAGACTATAAGAAAAATGATCCTCCTAACCGATGCAGCATTTGGCCCTAAGCCCCCCGTCATTGGAGGGTTCACGTGAGTAGCACTGGTGCGTGTGGCGCGTTTCTGCGGCTGCATTGTCCGGCTCGTGATCTCGTTGCACTCATCGTGTGTGTGTTACCCTGCAGTAAGAATTACGGCATCACAGTGAAAGAAGTGGACCAGCCGCTCCTCGTTCACAGGCCCAAAGAGAGGAAGGATGATCGTGCCAAGGTGACGTCCGTGTGTGTGCTGCGTGCAGGGGTCATGGCGGACGCGGCTATACCTTACACATAACTAAATGTCTACATTGCTGGATCCATTTCAGGCGTTGTGTATGGTCCTCCTCCTTCCAGAACTTTCCTACATGACCGGCATTCCTGAAAAAATGAAAAAAGACTTTAAAGCCATGAAGGTAACAGTACAACGTGTGATGCAGAGTGCAGTAAGTACTTACCCACAGACGTTCAGTAGTCGGCTCGTCTCTGACAACTCCTTCAGCATGGAGCCGACTTCTGAAACCTTGTTCTTGAGCTGTACTCATAGGTGGGAAATGAACAGGAGGCCAAACATTGTGCTCCAGCGTCTAAAGTCCCAACTCTACCCACATTCCGACTCCTGGGAAAGGAAAGGGGCAGCCAATATTAACTCTTGATATGGATTTAGAGAAAACATCTTCCAAAAGGGTCAGGCTTGCTCCCCAAACATGCTTTTGGCTTGGGCAAGTCACGGCCCACAGGCATTTGGGTCTGTCTGAATAAGGGTCTTCTGCTGCCGGGTTCTGGGAAGTTATCCAGCCCTAAGTCATGAGTATCGGAGTTGGGAATGATGGCAGATGTGGGGGTGCAAGGTTTCATATCACGGTTCAGCCATTGTTTTCTTTCAGCAGCAGATGAAGGAAGGGAGACACACTAGTCAT
>VIAB01057073.1:0-11676 GCA_009801035.1 Oophaga pumilio | reverse complement strand
TCATTTTCCACCCTAGGCTTATACTCGAGTCAATAAGTTTTCCCCCGTTTTTTGTGGCAAAATTAGGGGGGTCAGCTTATACTCGAGTATATACGGTATGTTGATGGAAAACTGAAAAAGAATATAGTGGACTTTAAAAGCAGAAATTAAAAGTTAGAGAAAAAAGACCTGGGCTTTTGCCTGCTCTGTAAACCACTAGTTCAGATCTACCTCAAAGTGTCCCAAGATGTTTAGGAAATCAATAAAAGCCCTTGACTAGTCCCCAATGACTACAGTTAACAGAATAGCATGAAGCCCAAGGGCTGGATGGAATCCTGGTCATATAAATTTGAGCTATCAACCTGTTTAGAGCTCCATAACCCAGAAAAAAAAAGTTCCGTAAGCGGTATCATCTTAATTGCTATTCCTCATTGCTTACTTTGACTTACCTTGTATAACCAAATGCTGCAAAGTGGATTGTGTTCTTTATCAAAACTGTAAAATTTTCTGCACTTGCCAAAATGGCAGGTCTAAAAGTGAACAAATGAGAGACTATTGTACACAAAATGGAACTTTGAAATGGTTACATGTTAAAGTGTTTTTTTAACATTAAGAATGCAAATAATATTTTCATTATATTACAAATATTATCCAATCTTAAAAATCATAATGGGTTTTACAAGTATTATAACAATTTACGTGAAGTCCTGAAGCTGGAATCACACCTGGAGATTATGTGTCAGATTAATGGGACAAACAGAGGAAACAATATAAGAGAGGTGAAAGCTCTGTCATTCTTTTATACTACATCAAAAACTGCATATGTGATTCTAGATTAAAGAACCTGACACCTGGATAGGCCCCTATATTTAATTAAATGGGTTGTCCACTACCTAATTGAGCTCTATTCAATGTAACCAGTCAGCTTGGAAATGCAGGGCAATCTATTGGCAGTATGTAATGTAGCAGGAGAAGCTGAACAGATTTATATATAAATTTGTGGGAAAATGATCCATAGAACTTGTTATTAAATAATGACTATCAGATACTGTATGCACAATTATACAGGGAAGGTTGTCATTCACTAACTGCTCTCCTGACCAGAAAGCCCCCAAAAAGCAGGGATTTCTCTACAATAAAAGTTATTCTGAATCTTTCTCCACAAGACTGTACAGCAATATTCAGCTTCTCCTTCTGTGATATCCTGCCCATAGATTGCACAGCATTTCCAAGCTGACAGGTTCCCTTTAAATCTCAATGTTAGAATGGCTGAGCAGCTGCAACAGGTCAATGGTCACCATGAGTAATGCCTCGGATCAGCTAGGGTAGCGGGGATGTGTTTTTGGAGTGATGAGTCACGTTTCACAATATGACAGTCTAATGGATGATTCTATAGTCAGAAAATGCCTAAAGAACGCTCCACATCAGACTGCACGCTGTCTATGGTGAAACTTCTATTCTCAGGGCTTGGATTAGGCTCTTTTTTTTTTTCAACTGACGGGTACTTTCGTTTTACACAATTGAATGCTTCCAAATTTTTAACAGGGGAAAGTCCTTCCCTATTCCAATGAGGTTAATAAAGATGTTGGCCCCAATTCATTGAGACCTTTGTTGTGATTGTCAGTTTTAATGATGAAATGCAGGTGTAAGTTGCACTTAATTCATTAAGATACACATGCCAATTAAAGGAGTTGTCCAGTCTTCTCTTAAAAGTCTGCAATCACTCTATGGGATTGCAGACTTCTCAATCTTGTCAGGGTCTGGTGCGCTGTCAGGATTCACCAATGTTGCTGGTGAAAGCAGGCGGACATGCGACTGCAAGTATTTGATATGCATACTTCCGGTCACATTCCAACTAAACATGTCTGGCTTCACTCAATGGAAGAGAAATGAGAGAAGCTGAGCATGTCTAGTTGGCACGTGACCGCATGTATGCAAATTGCACGCTTTCAATCACCTGGCTGCCTGCTCTCACTGGCAATAACAGTGAATCTTGACAGCATATAGAAAGTAGAATTCCTCACAAATATAGGTATTGAACCCTTCACAGAACACCATAAGCACCAAAAGCAAAAATAAAATTAGAAGGAGCAGTCAATAAAAAATGGAATAAAATAAATACAAATTTTATTACATAAACCATCCAAAAATAACAAAACAATATATGTTGAACAGGACAAATATATTCTTGGGACTAGAAATATGGCTAACCGGAAGTACAATACTCCACACAACGAATCCACATTCATACAGGGTGGTCCAAAAGTAGGTGGACAGTATGTGTAATAGGGTTATGAAGGGAGAGATTTATCAAACATGGTGTAAAGTGAAACTGACTCAGTTGCCCTTAGCAACCAATCAGATTCCACTTTTCATTCTTCACAGACTCTTTGTCAATGTTATGCTAGTGTTAGTAAATATAATTTTATATATAAATCAAAATAAATGTTATTATTTTCTGTCCACCTACTTTTGGACCACCCTTTATATTAATAAATAACATAACTCGTAAGGGTTCACATTTAGTGGAAAAATCTAGGGACAGACACCCAAAATTAAAGATGTTCAAGTATACAACATGACACAGATTAAATAATAGTGTGGTTACAATATGAAAACAAATGGCATCACCAATAATCATATAGTGAGTACCCCAAGTGGAACCCCATCTTCTCTTGTCCGTTCACACCACACAAGCTGTGGCTCATGTATATAATTTTGTTGTAATAAAATGGAACTTATTTCGCTTTAAGATCAACATTGAGTGCGGCTGTTTTTCTCTACTTTACCAATAATCATATAACACTGCTCTAATGGATGTAAAATACATCTACAATAGTCTAGAGAAAAGTTTGAATGCCCGTTTATACATACCAAAAAAAGGCCATAGTAACAAGCAACATAAATAATGTATAAAGAGACTTCAAATTAATCTATAATTAGAAAATCTACAATCAAGATAATCACATAAATTTACCTGCAGTCATTATGGGGTCAGATGACTGCTGTGACACACCTCAACGCGCGTTTCACTGCCACTTGCAGTTTCGTCAGGAGGATTCATCTGTGGAGTATTGTACTGCTGGTTAGCCATATTTCTAGTCCCAAGAATATATTTGTCCTGTTCAACATATATTGTTTTGTTATTTTGGTATGGTTTATGGAATAAAATTTGTATTTATTTATTCCATTTTTTATTGACTGTTCCTTCTAATTTTCGCTTTTGGTGCTTAGTCTAAACAGCATGCATACTGTTATCAGGATTAGAAGACTGGATAATCATTTAATTAATCGCATCTTATCACTGGCGTGCACGTGGCCAAAAGTGTCACTCCAGTCAGCTTTGCCACTCCGTACCCCCCACAAGCTCTGCCTACTTTGTTGGAGCTGACAAGCTGGTGTGAAATTGGCAAAAGTCGCACATTTTTGTGCAACTTCGTGTTTTGAAAAACAATTGCGATATTTGAAGGTGTTTTAAGGTACTGCCACACTACACGATCCCGCTAACGATCTCGTTAGCGTCGCATACTAATGAGATCGCTAGCGGGATCGTTTACAATATCGCTAGTGTCGGCCACATTTAGCGATGTCGTTAAGGCCTCTTTCACATTTCCGGCGGGCGCCTGGCGGCGCCCCCAGCATTTTGCCGCAGCGCCGCATCTGAAAATCTGATGCGCCGCATGCGGCTTTTTTCGCATTGACATGCATTAGCGCCGGATGGCGCCGCATGTCAATGCGTTGCATGCGGTTTTGTCCGGATGCGGCGCAAATGTACATTGCGGCGTCCGGAAAAAACGCTGCATGTAACGTTTTTTGTTTTTGCCGGATGGTTTCTTATCTCTCCAAGCATCAGAAACCATCCGGCAAAAAAACGCATTTTGGCCGCCGGAAGTGTGAAAGGTTTTCACATGCGGCGCTGCAGCAAAATGCCGGGGGCGCCGCCAGGCGCCCGCCGGAAATGTGAAAGAGGCCTAAGGACGCTATCGCGGTTAGCGATCTCCTTAACGACTTTAGCGGTACAAAAGTACCGCTAAATCGCTAAAAAAGGTGCCACACTCAGCGATATATACTTACCCAGCGGGACGCCGACGATCAGAATAGGGTCCGGAACGATCAGGACGACGGACGAGATCACAGCAGGGGCCACGTCGTTGCTGCATGCCGCACACAACAACATCGCTAACGGGATCGCTAAATAGTGACGTTTTTTAGCGATCCCGTTAGCGATGTTGTTTAGTGTGGCATACCCTTTACACCAGCATTCTAACAAAAACACCTTCATGAATCAGGCCCTCAGTTTGAGGAGTTTTATGAGGAGGACCTTGAGTAGCTTGTTCAGAACACTGACGTCAAGCTCAAATTACACAGTTGAGATTAACAGGAACACGAAGTACACATTACAAAATCTTGAGGAAAGCCTTTCCCAGAAGAATGAAGGCTGTGATAGATTCAAAATGGCACCCAACTACATATTATTTGAGGAAATAAATAATAACAATTTTGTCATTATTTATAACCATATAAAGCTAAAAAGTAGGAAAAAACATCTCACAGACACTAAGGTCCCAAATCATCAGTATCTCCAGTTTACTGAAGTAACTTGCTCTTTATTAGTGGCTTTAGTATGAGCGCCTTATTCCTTATAAGTTTTGCATAAACAGCAGAAAAAAACATCAACACTTACCTACCCAGATCTCAGAACAAATGCACTGCAGGGTGCATTTGTTCTGAGATCTGGGTAGGTAAGGGATATGCCACACTAAACGAGATCGCAAGCGAGATCGCTAACGAGATCACTACTGTGTCACCATTTATGACGCAGTAGCGATCTCGTTAGCAACTTAGTTGTGTGATTCCAAACACATCTCATCAGCGATCTGTGATTCCAAACACATCTCATCAGCGATCTGTATAATGACCTCTGCGGTCGTTGGGAAAATCTAGTCCCACCTGTGATGCTGGTGAAGTCGTTCATAAAGGGTGTCACACTCAGCGATTCAGGCTCACCAGCGGGACACCAACGACCAAAAAACGGCTCAGAACGTTTACAAACGATCAGCGACATCTCAGCAGGGGCCACATCGCTGCTACATGTCACATAGTTAAGTCGCTAACTGCGTCATAAATGGTGACGCAATTGCGATCTAGTTAGCGATCTCGTTTGCGATCTCGCTTAGTGTGGCATACCCTTAAGTGTGGATGTTTTTTTCTGCTGTTTATATTGAATTTTTGGAGGCCTTGAGTCTCCTTTAGTGGCTCTGCTGGATAGTGTTTTATAAGTTTTGCACTTCACTCCTCAGCTCTGATGTACTTCGCCCCCCACTGCTGGCCTACGGTTGTTGACTGACAAGACTCTCAGGGAAGAGTAACCTGTCTCCCTTGCACCGTTGCCCTGGTTTGGCGAGCTCCTGATGAGGTTATGATATCAATGAACTGCCTCCTTGTCACGACACAAGTGTTGGGTGACCCAGGACCAGGGGCTCCTTCCCTGTCCATAACACTAGGAGGCGCCCTAGCTCGCACGGCTTCCCAGGATACTGTCAGGGACACCGCACTATACTTGCTCACTGAGCCAGTGCGTGTGTCCTGAGTGAACAAACTATGCCCAAAGATACCTGTAGCAGAGCAGCAGCAGGGATGACGTGTGTTTCTGAGGAACAGGACCTTCCACATGTGACTGCTAGTGGGCGGAGCCAGCCACACGTCTCTCAGAGGCAGTAGTAGCAGATAGAGAATGCTTCAGACCAAAGTACCTGCAGGCACGTGACTGCTAGTGGGCGTGGCCTAAGCTCCAGAGAGCTATGAGGTGAAGAAAAACTCCTAGAAGGGTAACTACGGGACACAGTTACCAAGGGGCATATACAGAACGGATAATCAAGACGTAGCCAAGGGGTCATACACATAGAGGGCGACGAAGTACAAGAGGAGTAGGCAGAGCGGAGTCAGAACGTAGCCAAGGGTCATACACGTAGAGGGCAGCAGAGTACAAAAGGGACAGGCAAAACTCGAAACAGGGACACAGCCAAATCAGAACCAGACAGACAGAACGTAGCACAGGCACAAAGCACTGGCACAAGCACAACAGGGTCACACACACTCGGCCAAGGGTCAGAGTATAAGCGACAGAGGATGGCCCCACAATGAGGCTATAAAAAGCCTCCCAGAATCCCAGAGTGAGGCCATCCCGGTTAACCCTAAAACAACTTAATCCCAGAAACTCAGCAGACCATGACAGATACTTTAGATAGCGAAGATGCCGGGTTCTCCGCCCTTGCCTTATCTCCTGAGTTAGCCCTCCGCCTGTTCTCTTCCCCCACCCAGAAGAGGGGGCGCTACTGTGCACAGTAGCACATCAAACCGACAAACAAGGCTACACAGGCAAGGGATAACTGAAAACTCCAGGCATACAATATATTCATTCACATGTATAAATGCATTGGGGTGTGAAGGTACGGAAATTAACAAAAACAGAGAAGCATAAGGAATTACCATGCATACAAACCAAGCAACAGTCACTAATAACGCCTTCAACTCTCCTTCTCATATGTACTCCTCTCCCACCGATAGCCATGCAGCAAATGCTAGCTCTGACAAGGGTTAGTAACACAGCCCAAATTATAAAGGGGAAGGGAGTGGCTAACCGAGCTCAGCACAGGGATTTCCAACATGGATGATTAACCCTTGTTCTGCCAGAACAAATAAACATATTTAAAATGAAGGAGAAGTGCTTCTTCTCAAAGCCGGAGTAGGAGCAATCAGATGCTGCGGTCTTCTGGCTCCACACTGTCGCGGTAACCCCTTGACACTCCTGCTAAGTCACTAAAAGCTCACTGCGCAGGTGCTGTCATTGCCTGGGTTTGTTGCAATGACGGTGTCTGTGGAATGAGCTCCTTATGACGTTGTGGGAGCCAGTACATTGATCTCACAGTGTCATCAGGAGATCAATGCGCAGGCATCACCCCTTTTCATAAAATGAACTCAGGCACTGATCGCGCAGGGAAGACAGGTCACTCAGGAAAGAGTGACCTGTCAGTCAGTGACCAGAAGCCGATAGTGGGCAATGAAGTACAGCACAGCTGAGGAGTGAAGTGCCCGCCCTCCATAAGGCTATGTACACACGTTGCGGATCCGCAGCAGATTTTCCGCGTGGAATTACAGCAGATCCGCAAGTGTTTGACCAAAGAATGTTATTAAATGGGAAAAAATTACTGTACACATGCTGCGGAAAATTCCGCAGTGGTTTATTTTCCGCAGCATGTCAATTCTTTTTGTGGATCCGCTGGATTCCTACACTCACTGAATTAGTGAAATCCGCAGGGCAAAAAACGCATGGCAATCTGCAAAAAGTCTGCACAAAAAAATAAGTAAAAAACGCGCGGATTTTGACATGTGTTTTCTGCTAAGAGAGGCAGAATACGTTCAGGAAATTCCACAGCCCAATCCGCAACGTGTGCACTAACCTAAAACTTCAAGAATAGAATTCTCAATAATGCAAAAAAAATTTTTTTTGTGGCATGAACTGATATTTTATGTATTTATGCCATGGTGACTCAGATGTGGAAATAAGACAATTACAATGTCCTACAGAGTAGAATTATTCTTTTTTTCCCATCAGTTTAATTTACTATTGGTTCACAAAAACATTTCTTTGTGAAGAGAGACTGACATTTCCTTGATATCTGCTGGGCAGACCATGGAGCCGTGCACAAGTTCACAACCATTGCAATGTTATGTACATCTTCTGGTCTAGTGTATACAACAGGAATTTACCGGGACCTGACAAACACAAGTGTAGTTATCATCAGTATTGTAACTTTAAATTATTAATCATAAACCACATGAAGTATTCATTCTATGATCGATGCTAAAACATGTAAACAACAAAAATGCCGGAATTTCATTAAATCATGGAGACAGAGATACCATTGTCACTGCCAGGAGTCCTTCAGTTTCATGAGTACAGTATACACAATGTACTATTGTGCGTCCATCGCAGCTAGTGGTGAAGCCTGTGTTGTAGCTGAAATGTCAAATCTTAGACTAGGAAGAGAAGATGATTAGAGTTGGAGGAGAACTTACTCTGGTGTGCTCTTGGACTCCACGGGGCACCATGCTTTCACTTGACATGTCTTGTGAGTTGAGTTGTAAGGTACACAGAGGCCTGTTTGGATTCCTAATACACACATATTACCAATCGAAAAGGAGAGGAATTATCAGGTCATCCTGCGCGAAAGATTGCAAGGCAGCTAGCATTATCAACGTAAACCAAAAACCAGCAGCTAGCCAGCATCCAAAAGTAGCAAAATCACTTGATACCTTATTTTTCTTGTTAAAAACACAAGCCATTGCATGCAAAAGAGGACAAACTTTTATATCATTTTACGCGTTTTAGGACGGTTGGCAAAACGACCCGGAATGCATAAATAATATGGATTTTTGCACTATTTGTGTGTAATGGCTCATGTTTTAAGAAAAAAAAAAAAAAAGAATCAAATAATTTTATTAATTTTTTATGCTGGCTAACTCCTAGTTTTTGGTCTACACACATCACCATGGTTATTTATCTTACAAAGATAAGACACATTTATGTCTACAAGATAAATAATTACGTCTAATTGAAAGAATCTTGTGTTTTGTCAGTTTACTCTGCTACTCTAGTAAGCTCTCTCATAGTTATTATTCATATTGTCTGCACTCATTTTTGAATAATTTTCAATTGTTTTTACATTCTCACATTATTTCTCATCACTTGCATATGAATCAACTACGTATATGTTCATACTCCAATCAACACACAGTATGAATTATCATCTCGAAGTTAAGGCACTGTCACATTTAGCGATCGCACCAGCGATCACGACGACACAACCTGGCGAGATCGCAAGTGCGATCGCTATGTGGTCGCTAGTTAGCTTCCAAACACAAAGATCTCATCAGAGATCAGCGATCTGTATAAGGACCTCTGCGGTCGTTGGGAAAACCTAGTCCCGTCTGCGCCGCTGGTAAAGTCGTTCATAAAGGGTGTCACACTCAGCGATTCAGGCTCACCAGCGGGACACCAACGACCAAAAAACGGCTCAGAACGTTCATGAGTGATCAACGACATCTCAGCAGGGGCCACATTGCCGCTACATGTCACACACAGCTAAGTCACTAACGAGATCTGCTGCGTCATAAAATCGCTGACGCTTTAGCGATCTCGTTAGCGATCTCGCTTTGTGTGACAGTACCTTTACTCAAACATCGTTCCATTTTCCAATTTGTAGTAGACAATTTATAAATTATACATACTTTTTGTGATATACCATAACTATTAGGATCATTTTGTATGTGTTATTGGTGCTATGTCAGTGTGCGTGGTAACTTATCATGTGTCTTAACATCATAATGGAACAGAATAAAGTGCTTATAAAAGAAACAGTACAAATTTTTATAAATTATATTTTTTACCCAAGAGAGAACACTACTTTGCGTAACTGAAAAAAAAAGTTTGTGCATCACCAATTAAGTCTCTTTTAGCAGGCCGAAATGATTTCATTCCATTCGCAAAAGGATTATATTTATTTAGCAAAAGTAAGCTTTTTGTTAACCCCTGCTCCCCGAAGCCTTTTTTCACTTTCCTGACCGGGCCATTTTTTTTCAATTCTGACCAGTAAAACTTTATGAGTTAATAACTCCTTTTTGGGACATGTTGTACTTCTTGATAGTTGTAAATTTAGGCCAATATTTTTTTGCGTTTTTTTGTAAAAATATCGGAATTTCGGCGAGATTTTGCATTTTTCAAATTCTGAATTTTTATGCTCTTAAACCAGAGAGTTATATTACACAAAATACAGTGGTTAATAAATAAGATTGACCACATGTCTACTTTATCTCAGCATAATTTGTGAAACATGATTTTTTTTTGTTAGAAAGTTAGAAATGTTACAAGCTTTCATTAATTTCTCATTTTTCCAACAAAATTTTCAAAACCATTTTTAAGGGAGCACGTCATATTTGAAGAGACAAACTAGAAACCCTCATAAGTGACCCCATTTTGCAAACTACTCCTCTTAAGGAATTTATCTAGGGTTGTAGAGCATTTTTAACCCTCAAGCGATTCACAGAATTGTATAACATTGTGCTGAGTCAATGAAAAATGTTTTCTACTAAAATGTTGTTTTGGCCCCAAATTTTTAATTTTCAAAAGGTATGATAATAGGAGAAAACAAATGGTACAATTTGTTACACAATTTCTCCTGAGTAGGCCAATACCCCATATGTGGTCAAAAACTACTTCTGAGGCACATTGCAAAGCTTAGAAGGGAACAAACACCATATTGGAGTTCAGATTTTGCTGGAATGGTTTGAGGGTGCCATGTCACATTGGCAGAGCCCCTAAGGTGCCAGAACAGCAGAAAACCCCATACATCACCCTATTTTACAAACTGCACCGCTCAATTAATTCATCTAGGGGTACAGTAAGCATGTTGACACCACATGTCGCTAACAGAATTTTATATAATTGGGCGGTGTAGAAAAAATAATTATATTTTTGCCACAAAAATTTAGTTCTAGTATCAAATTTTACATTTTCACATGGGAAAATGATTAAAAATGGCACCAAAATTTGTCACAATTTCTGCTGAACGTGGCAATACCCCATATGTGGCTGTACAGTACTGGGTAGCCATTCGAGAGGGACGTAAAGCTATTTGACTCTTGTAGAACAAATTATTGCAGAATAGTTTGTGGACTCCACATACAGAGCTCTGAAATGCCAGAAGAGCAAAATTCCCCCCCCCCATCACGTTACCCCATTTTGGAAATTACACCCCTCTAGAAATGTATCTACAGGTGTAGTGATAATTTTGACTCCATGGGTGTTTTCCAGAAACAAGCAGAAGTGGATTTTGCGACATGAAAATTGCAATTCGGCCATTGTAGCGCACAGTACATTGTAGTGCCCATACATTGTGCCCAGCTTGTGCTTCTGGAGACTCGTAACCCAAATCTTAAGTGGGTTCTCATTGCTATAGAAAGGTTAAACATGTGGACGCTAAGTGCGGTTTAGGTTCATTGTGGGGCTCAGAAGAGAGGGGGGGGCACTTTGATTTGGGAGCACAGAAGTTGCTGGGCTTCCTTTGGGGAGTGAGGAGCCATAGTGCTTTTCCAGAGCCTTTGTGCTATCAGTAAGGTCAAAGCCCCCTATATTTCCATTGATGGATGGTGGACCTGAGTGAGGTCTTGCTTTTTTTGTGGATTGAGTTGACAGCTTTTATTTATAACATTTTACATAACATTTTGGATCAGATTTATCTACGCTGAGCACTTACACTGGGGTTTCCATCTAAATCTCCAAATAACATGATTCAGATTAAACTCCTGAGGGATTCATTCACTATAATGAGGCAACGGAGTTACTCTTGACTTTGTCTGATCTCTGTTCAGCAGTGTCCTTCTTTTCAGGAGTGCAGAAAACTGTGGCCAACTTTATGCACAATTAAAAAGAATGATACGGCCGGATTATAGGCTATACAGCATCCACAGTGTTTGCATCTGCTTCATTATAGAAAATCTTCCGCCGGGGGTTCCGTTTGAATCACATATTTCAGAGATTTACATGGAACCCTGCTGTAAGTACTTAGCGTAGAGCGCAAGATAAATGTGAGCAGAGCCTTACTGTGATCTTTGGGAGGCAGAATAAACAAATCAACA
>VIAB01057070.1:0-11678 GCA_009801035.1 Oophaga pumilio | reverse complement strand
GCCTGCTGAGTCTAGGGCCTCTGCAGAAAGAGGAACAGGCCATGTGTGGAGGGGGCGTCCCGGGAGAGGTGCCACCAAGTAAGACCCCAGGGCAGGAGTTCCCCACATCCGGGATGTCAGGAGGCCAGGGAAGTCTGCCTGACCCGGTGACTTGGTCAGGGGATGAGGGGAAGCAAGAGCTACCCGTGGTCTCAGCGGTCATGGCCACTGTTACCAGGAGTGGGATCACCGAAGCCCAAGGAACCTCGCGGAGGTCCGACGGTTTCCCCCTCTCTAACCAAGTGGCTGCCAAGTCAGACAGCAGCCAGAAGACAGATCCCAGGGAACTGACAGAGGATGTGGCAGTTTCATCAATTCTTGCCACATCAAGTCAGGGATTTCAGGCAGTGTTGGAAGCTGACGCTAGCCTGAAAACTCTCAAGGAGTAGGCGGCACAGCCTTCCCTGGAGTCCGACCGCAAGCGACTGGTCTGGGACCAGGGATGGCTGTACCGGGTAACGGTCCAGCAGGGTTCACCAGAGGCGTGGCCCAGGGACCGACAGTTAGTGGTACCCTATCCATTCAGGACGGAATTATTGCTGATCGCACATGAGATTCCCATGGCTGGACACCTAGGGATCGCTAAAACCAGGGCCAGGCTAGCTCAGCATTTCTACTGGCCTGGAATGAGGACCGAGGTGACTGCCTACTGCCGTTCGTGTGACACCTGTCAGAGGGTGGGGAAGGCGGGGCGGCGCCCCAAAGCCCCACTGGTAACTCTGCCCATCATCAAAGAGCCTTTCTCGAGGGTGGCTGTGGATCTCATTGGACCTCTGTCCACTCCCAGCCGCTCCGGGAAATGCTTCATTCTAACGGTAGTGGACTATGCCACCTGGTATCCGGAGGTGGTAGCTTTGTCGTCCATTCGGGCCGACAAAGTGGCCACTGCCTTACTGGAGATTTTCTCCAGAGTGGGGTTTCCCCAGGAAATGCTCACCGACCGAGGGACCCAGTTCATGTCGCAGCTGATGGAGTCTCTCTGTAAGCAGGTACAGGTGCAACATCTGCTAGCCAGTCCTTATCACCCACAGACCAATGGCCTGTGTGAGCGGTTCAATGGCACCTTAAAGCAGATGCTGAAGATGTTGGTCGACTCCCATGGGAGAGACTGGGAGCGGTATCTCCCACACCTGTTGTTTGTCTACTGGGAGGTCCCCCAGGCCTCAATGGGGTGCTCCCCCTTTGAGCTCCTGTACGGGCGATGTGTACGGGGGCTCCTTGCTTTGGTGAAGAAAGCATGGGAAGGGGATTTGGCCATCCCTGGAGTGTTGGTCATTGAGTATGTTGTGCGCTTCCGGGACCGAATGATGGCCTTGACACGGCTGGTGCATGACAATATGGACCAAGCCCAGGCTGACCAGAATCGGTGGTACGACCAGAATGCTTGTGAGCGGACCTACCAGGTAGGTCAAAAGGAGTGGGTACTGGACCCCGTACCTCAAAACAAGCTTCAGGCGGCCTGGGAGGGTCCATACCTCGTGCACGAGCAGTTCAATGCCGTCATCTATCTGGTCACCCTGGACCACGCCCGTGGAAGGAGGAAGGCCTTCCATGTGAACATGATGAAGGCCCATTATGAGCGGGAGGCTTGTGCCCACCCAGTGTGCAACCTTCCCGAGGAAGGAGAGGCAGAAACCCTCCTGGATCTGCTCACCCAAGCCAAGGCGGGTGGATCCATCGAGGATGTGGGGGTTGACCACCAGCTCACGGAGGACCAACATTCCCAGCTGGGGGTCACCCTACACCCTTTTCGGGAGCTGTTCAGCAGCCTGCCCGGAAGGACTGAGACAACCGTCCATGACGTGGACACCGGCAATCACCCCCGATCCGGCGTTCAGCATATCGGGTCTCTCTTGAGGTGCAGCAGTAAATGTGCCCAGAGATAGATGAGATGCTGAAGCTGGAGGTGATCCCAGCGTCCAACAGCGTGTGGGCTTCGCCTGTAGCCCTCGTCCCTAAAAAGGACCAAACTACGCGGTTCTGCGTGGACTACCGGGGGCTCAATGCTGTGACAGTCACTGATGCGTACCCAATGCCGCGCATCGATGACCTGCTCAACCAGCTGGCCGGGGCAAGGTACCTGACCATCATGGATCTGAGCAGGGGGTATTGGCAGATTCCCCTGACCCCTGGGGCACGGGAACGCTCTGCCTTTATCACCCCATTCGGACTGTACGAGTCCACGGTGATGACCTTCGGCATGAAGAATGCCCCTGCCACTTTTCAGCGGATGGTCAACACGCTGCTCGAGGGACTGGAAGGGTATGCGACCGCGTACCTGGATGACATTGTCATCTTCAGTCCCACCTGGAAAGATCACCTAGAGCACCTGGTGCAGGTGCTCGGTCGGATCCAGTGAGCAGGCTTGACCATTAAGCCGGAAAAATGTCAGCTGGGTATGAGTGAGGTCCACTACCTGGGACACCGGGTAGGTGGGGTAGCTCTGAAGCCATAAACCGGGAAGGTGGATGCCATCACATACTGGCCCACCCCCAGGACCAAGAAGCAGGTGATGTCCTTCTTGGGGAATGCTGGGTACTATAGGAGGTTTGTTCCACACTATAGTGCCCTGGCCACGCCCCTGATGGACCTCACCAAGAAAAGGCTGCCCATCGCAGTCGACTGGAAAGTCGCCTGCGAGACAGCTTTCCAGGTGCTCAAGACCACCCTTTCTAGCTCTCCTGTACTACAGGCAGCCGACTTCACGCGGCCGTTCTTAGTGCAGACCGACGCCAGCGACTTCGGCCTCAGTGCTGTGCTCTGCCAGGTCGACACTACGGGCCATGAACACCCTGTTTTGTACCTGAGCCGGAAGCTCCTGCTGAGGGAAGTGGCCTATTCCACGATGGAGAAGGAATGTCTGGCAATTGTGTGGGCCCTGCAGCGTCTGCAGCCATACTTGTACGGACACCAATTCACCATGGAAACAGACCACATTCCCCTCAGCTGGTTACACACGGTCTCTGGGACGAATGGGAGGTTGCTACGCTGGAGCCTCACTCTCCAGCAGTACCACTTCACCATTCGCCACAAAAGAGGCAGGGACCATGGTAACGCTGATGGGTTGTCCCGGCAGGGAGAGGGTGCGGAAGGGCACATGGGGGAACACAGGAATGTGATACCCCCTAGCGCCCTCTAAAGCAGGGAGGTGTGAGGAAGGAACAGCCACCATCTTGGATATGGCCTGTTCCAGCCACCATTTTGTCTGTTCCCAGGAGCTTTTTTGTCTGAATTCACAGATTCACAGCAGCCAACTGCTGTAATTCCCCATGGCTTTAGGCATATTGAAGACAATAGGGTTTAGTCTCCACTGTGAATAACCAGGCCTTTTAGTATGCTAAGTAGGTCAGGCAAAAACAAGACTTCAAAGGTGGAGTCTGGAGCCACGTCAGCATGAGGCCTGAAGCTGCCTAGGGGCTTCAATTAGATTATACCTGTCAGCTAGACACAGAAAACACATCCATTGTATCTCTCAGCCACGACGGCTCCGTTCTAGGATTATGAATTATGAGCACATCCGCTGGTACCTCTCGAGTCCTGATCCGATCGTCCTGGAGAAAGTTAACCCATTTGTTAGATATTGGGGATAAATTCTGCAGGGAGCTAAGGGTGAAGATTATCAGCCCACCCTCTGACACTAAGGGGGGGACCTAGCAGGTTTAAGAACTGTGAGCGGACGGCAGACTCTCTCTATTCTCACAGAAGCCAAGACGATATAGATCTAAGAAGGAACAAGGGACAGATCTGCCAAGGGAGCAGCGGTACACATTTTGGGGGACTGTCCAGCAACTAAGATTCTTACCTGTGGATCGCAGAGCTCCCTGCCTCCACATGCAAACTACAACCTGTAATATTGACCTCTAGCTAATACCTCTAAGCCTTGTACCATTATTGTTGTATTTTACTCTGACTGCAAATCCACTGTAATTCCGTTGTATAGGTTACTGTATATTTCTGTAATTATCTAGTGCGCCCTTAAGGCAATTAAACCATAAAATTAATTTTGCGCTGATGCTTTTACTCTGATCACGAATCTTAGAATACCCAGTGGGTAACAGGACACCCTCCCCGGCGGTCATTTGCTCTAGGTGCAGTTCCCTTACTGACCTGAGAGACAAAGGGGGCACCGGAGAGATGTGCCTGTGTAGTACGTCACATTGGTGACGTGGAAGGAAGGGGGTTTCCTTCACAAGAGTGCATAGGTTGACAAACATTTCACCAATGGGGGGTACCTTTTTGAATAAACTATGGCCATCAAAGCCCCCCTTGCCTAAAATTCACTGGCCTATAACAGTACATAACACTTTCACCCAGGTCATGTAGTCTGAGATAAGGAAGAGACATTGCAGGAAACCGAGGTAAGAAGTAGGCCCAAATGTAGGGGTGTGGGTCTCTGAGACTTGTAATGGAGTGTATACGCTGACAAGCATTTCACCAATGGGGGTACCTTTTTGAATAAATAAAGTATGGCCATCATAGCCCCCCCTTGGCCAAAATTCTTCGGCCTATAATAGTACAGAACACGTTAACCCTGGTCATCTAGTGGCAGGTAAGGAAGAGACATTGCAGGAAACCGAGTTAAGAAGTAGGCCCAAATGTAGGGGTGTGGGTCTCCGAGACTTGTAATGGAGTGCATAGGCTGACAAGTATTTCACCAATGGGTGGTACTGTTGTGAATGCTCTGGATCTGACTTCTGAGTTTGGGCTCCCCCTCGTGGCTGCTGATAATAATGAAGCTGCTTTGACTAACAGAGGTCTATCAGCTGGAGGCAATGGTTGGCAATCAGGTCTCACTGACTGGGGAGATATAAGTGAGCAACCTTCCCATGATCCTCGCCAGTGATTTGTTTCTTCCTGGTCTCTTTTGGAAGTTAGCTTGCTTCCTGCTTTCTCCTGCAACTTTCAGATAAGTTATTTGCTGGTTATTTCTGTGGCATTTGTTTTCCCTTTTGTTTTCTTTCCTTCTGGAGTGCGGTCAGCCAGGTTCCACGGCTGGGGCCTGCGCTGGTCTCAGTTTCTCATTTACCACTGTTTTTGTGTTTTCAGTCCCTGTTATTTCAGTATCTGCTGGTTAGCTACCAGTTCACACCAGAGTTCTGATCTAGCGGGGGAGAGATTGTGTGGTCTCAGTATTTGTGGAAATCAGACTTGTTGGAATTATTCTTAGAGCTTTTGCTGGATTACAGACAGTATTCTTTCCTTTTCTGTTCTATCTAGACAGTTTGGGCCCCAGCGTTTGCTTGCTCTATTTTCTGCCTGTGTTTGTATTTCATTTTGTCTCACCGTCAATATATGTGTGGGGGCTACCTATTCCTTTGGGGCGCTACTCTGGGGCAGTTAGCTTCCCCTTTCTCTCTTTAGGCTTAGTTAACTCTCCGGCTGTGTTGAGGCATCTAGGTCATCGTAGGTACATCCCACGGCTACTTCTAGTTGTGCTGTCAGATTAGGGGTCTGCAATCCGCTAGTTCCCAACCTCTCTGGGTGTCTGGTTGCCTTGGCTATTTTGGCTACTGTCTTCCTCGGCTACTAAATCATAACAGGGTACCTTTTTGAATAAATAAGCTATGACCATCACAGTCACCCTTGCCCAAAATTCACTGGCCTTTAAAAGTACATAACACGTTCACCCAGGTCATGTAGTCTTAGATAAGGAGGTGACATTGCAGGAAACCGAGTTAAGTTGGCCCAATGTAGGGGTGTGAGTCTTTGAGACTTGTAATGGAGTGCATAGGCTGACAAGCATTTCACCAATGGGGGGTACCTTTTTTAATAAATAAAGTATTGCCATCACAGCCCCCCTTGGCCAAAATTCAACGGCCTATAATGGTACAGAACACGTTGACCCTGTTCATCTAGTGGCAGGTAAGGAAGAGACATTGCAGGAAACCGAGTTAAGAAGTAGACCCAATGTAGGGTTGTGGATCTCTGAGACTTGTAATAGAGAGCATAGGCTGACAAGCATTTCACCAATGGGGGGTACCTTTTTGAATAAATAAAGTATTGCCATCACAGCCCCCCTTGGCCAAAATTCTATGGCCTATAATAGCGCAGAACACGTTCACCCTGTGTCGCGATCCACTTTTGTGGATCTGTGGCAGATTATGCTTTCCATGTTAAAAACCTTTTTCCTTTCAGGCCATCGTGGGTTAATGTCAGTCTTTTCCCACGGTGGCTGCTGGTGTAATTGCATTGCTTCTGACTTTTCAGGAGAAGGCGGTGCCAACTCCCTTCATCCTTTAAAAGGTCATCTGAGGCATCTACTGACTGTTGGTGATATTGCTACCTTTTGGAGACAAACCAAGCTGAAGTCAGGAGCTTGCTGAGCGCAGTGGTACTTCTGTTGTTTCCCTGATTTGGTGCCTTGCTCTGCAGTGCGGTGCATTGCAGCAGAGAAAGCTAAGTTTTAGTTGTTTAGTTGTTTAGTTGATTTAACCCCTAAGATTCTCTTTCCTTCCTTTTGTTGTTTTTGGGTAGTTCACTTTATTCCCTGTCTCACCTCCTGGGGAGGGAGTTGGGGGGTTTAGCTCAGGGTTAAACAGGAGACAGGGACAGGTCAGTGGCTTGGGCCTCACTACCTTCAAGTGTACCCCCAAGTTAAGGAAAGACAGGGCCCTCCCTTAGCTTTAGGGGCATTTCCTCGTCCCCTGTATTCCTACAACTGCCCAGTGACACCCTGATTATGAAGCCGTGGACAATGAGGAGACATAATGAGAAATCATACTTAAATTAAACAGCTAAATTACAAATGTGAAGCCACGTATGAAAGAATATAACAAAAGGGAGGGGCGAACACAGGTTCATAGATATGAAGCCAGAATATGTTCAATGAGATATGTTTGTCCCTAGCAACAGCTCAGAGACAGTAATATAAATAGAAATATTATATAATACCCTTGCCAAAAATTGAGTTACTTTGGCATCACGCAATCCCTTTGGCCTGTTGTTCTACTGGTTGTGGATGATGAGGATAAGAAGGAGGCTAACATCAAACAGATCAACTCAGGAAGCGGATACCCATGTGTGGTTATGAAGAAGTGCCTGAGAATACACCTCCCCAAAAAAGACCAATCATTTAAGGTTCTATGTCGGTGTTTTCATTTTGAGGTGTACAGAAGTCTTGGCCAATCCAGCCCTTGTTCATTTTGATAAGGGTCAGCCTGTCAGCATTGTCAGTTGATAGGCGGATGCGCTTATCTGTTATAATTCCCCCAGCAGCACTAAAAACCTGCTCTGACAGAACGTTAGCAGCAGGCCAAAAATTAAAAGGCACAGAGGTATCCCGGAGGATGTTTGTACGATCTGCAAGGTACTTCCTCTTCCCAAACATTGAACTTCTTGTGACAGCACCCCTTGCCTCTGTGGCGACAAGATGGGAGGGTCTGAGAAAATTTTCCCAGGACTTTCCCTTGCCATTGTTCCTCTGCCTGACCTGGATTGTACTTCTGTCTCTCTCGCTTGGACTCCTTGGCTGTACAACAAACTCTGGCATCTGCTGCCAGCATTCTCACATGGGATTTTTTTCACTAATTCCGATACAAGGGCCCTATGGCAATGCACTAATTTTAGACCCCTGTCTGACTCTGGAATAAGAGACTGAAAATTTTCTTTGTAGCGTGGGTCTAAAAGTGTCACCAACCAGTAATGAGTGTCACTGAAAATTGTTCTGTCACGGGAAACGCAGCGCGACATAAAGTCAGCCATGCGTTCCAGACTGCTAACAAAGATATAGAGTGCTCTCAGAGGGAGAAGCAAAATAGGAATCTTGTGGGTATGATACCTTTTAATGGCTAACCAAATAAAGTGAAAGATGTTACGAAGCAAGCTTTCGAGACTGCTTACGTCTCTTCATCAGGCTGGTATAACAAAATATTTGAAGAAACCCAATTATATACAGTGAAGAGCACAGGCATGGTGTGATACATGGACATTTAAATAAACAAACACTGAGCTTAAAGCCCGGGTCTCACATAGCGATACACCAGCGATCCCGACAACGATCAGGATTGCTGGTGTGTCGCTACATGATCGCTGCTGAGCTGCCAAACAGGCAGCTCAGGCAGCGATCAGGACAGCGACACTGCGGGTAACCCGCAGTGTACGTTGGATACCAGCGCCCTGCAGCTCCCTGCATCATTGCGCTGGTATCAAAGGTACACAGCAGGTTTCCAGGCACAGCCCAGCGCCTGGAAACCCGCTGTGTACCTTGGTTACCAGAGGATCGCTGGTCTCCCGCCTGTCACACGCAGCGATGCGTGCTGGCCAGCGGGAGACCAGCTATTAAAAAAAAATGTCCAGGACATTCAGCGACGATCAGTGATACCCAGCAGGGGGGCTGATCGTCGCTGAATGTCACACACAGCGATATCGCTGGGGAGATCGCTGTTGCGTCACAAAACTAGTGACTCAGCAGCGATCTCGCTAGCGAGATTGCTGTGTGAGACGGGGGCTTAGGGCTCATACTCACTTGGTGGAAAAAAATCGGTCAGTTTTCAGGATGGTCCGATGATGTGCAATTGACATGCGATTTGCATGCGATTTGCATGCGTTTTTTTATATACCCATCTATTGCATTAGCGATTATCATGCCAAAATCGCATCAAATCGCAGCATGCTGCGTTTTTTTTCTCACACCAATATCTGATGAGAAAAAAATCGCAAATGGAAACTCACCCATTGACTAACATTGGTCAGATTTCAATCCGATTTTTTTTCATCTGATTTTCATCCGAATTCGGCTCAAGTGAGTATGAGCCCTTAAAGAGAGAATCCTTAATTAGGTAAGATTAGATAAGTGGTGTGAAAGTTTTATGGACCCCATATGCATGTGAGATCAAAGGACTGGTGGTGCCTTCATTGTTTTTGGAGGAAGTTGCTCAGATTTGGTAGTGGGCCATAAATCCTCCTGACAAATGGAGTCCTGTGTGAACAGAATCAAAGATGGTAATGAATTTGTATTCCCAAACCCTGAGATGTTTTTGTGATTGGAAATTGCCTTTCAAAATGACAACTTTCATATTGTCTATGTTGTTTCCTGGACCACAGAAATGTTTGGCCACAGGTAGATGGGTTTTTTTGTCTGTAATCGTATGACAATTAGACCTCATTCTTGCTCTCAGTCTCTGTCCTGTTTCTATAAACATAGAGGCCACCCACAGGACATATATTGCATAGAATTAAATATACCACATTAGAAGAGGAACATGTGAATGTCCCTGGGATCTTATAGTTTTGCTGTGTGTTGGGGATTTGGATCTTGTCATTGGTCTCTATATGAATGCAAGTTTTGCATCTTCTCCCATTGCAAGGATATGTCCCTCTTGGTGAATCTGAGGGCATTGAACTTCGGATCATGATGTTTCTTAAATTAGGAGGTTGCCTGCAACACAGCAAGGGAGGGTTTTTGAATAATATTTTTAACTGGTCATCCTTGTGTAGTATATGGTGAAGTTTCTTAGCTGTTTTTCCCAGTATTTCAAGCTGTGGGCTGTAGGTCACTACCAGAGGTACAATATGATTTTCCTCTCTTTTGCTGTATTGAAGTAAATGACTTCTAGGGATCCTTGTGGCCCTAATGATCTGGTCATCAATGGAGGTGGGATGGTAACCTTGAATTAAAAATGACATTTTAAGTTGGGTTAGGTGTTCATCCCTGTCCTTAGGACTGGAACAGATACGGTTGTATCTGAGGGCCTGGCTGTGGACAATGGACTTTTTAATGTGTTTAGGATGGAAGCTGTCCCATCTGAGGTATGTGGGTCGGTCAATTGGTTTCCGATACACTGATGTTTGGAATGAACCATTTTGGACTTTTATGGTGGTGTCTAGAAAGTTGATTTTTGTTTTTGAGTGGTTTGTCATGGAAATTTAGAAGTTCTTGTTCGGACTCAGTCCAGATTATTAAGATGTCATCTATGTAACGGAAATAGGCAAAGGGTTTGATGGAGCAGGATGTTAAAAAGTCATTTTCCAGTTTAGCCATGAAGAGGTTGGCATACTGGGGTGCCATTTTACTTCCCATAGCGGTGCCGGTGTGTTTAGATATAGCTCCTCGCCGAAAGAGAAAAAGTTGTATGTGAGGATGAATCTGGTGAGTGTTATTACAGACTCGGAAGGGATCCCATTGGCCTCAAGAAACATTCGGCAGGCAGTTAGTCCATCTTCGTGTGGGATGTTAGAATATAAGGATTCTACATCCATCGTGGCTAAGATGGTGATGTCGGGGAGAGAACCTATCGTGGATAGCTTATTCAGTAGGTCTGTAGTGTCCTGTATATAGCTGGCTGTCTTCCTTACCAGCGGCTTAAGGATATTTTCTACCCACCCTGAGATTTTTTCAGTAAGTGTTCCCACCCCTGAGATGATTGGCCTCCCTGGGTTGCCTGGCTTATGAATCTTGGGAAGCATATAGAAAGTTCCTATCCTTGGATTCTCAGGTATTAAATCCAGAAGGTTTATGGAGTCTGTACACAGACATTTGATGACTCTTTTCAACTCCTTCAGATATTTTGGAGTTGGGTCATCATCCAGTTTGGTGTAGTACTGTATATCAGACTGTAGTACTGTATATCAGACTGCTAACAGGCATGCCTTCCATGTCCTCACCAACAGTAAGACTGACCATGGTGTCCTCCTCCCTGTCCTCAGGCCATCCCCGGTGAACAGACGGTATGACAGATGTGCTTGTAATACCGTCTACAGCACATAAAAATAGCTCCTGTTCTTCCTCCTCCTCCTCTTCTTTGTCTACCAATCCACCTTGTGACGACATGAGGCTGGGCTGAGTGTAATCACCCGGTATGTTTCCTGGCTCAATGTCCTCGTGCTCTTCCTGCAATGCATCCTCTTTTATTGTGAGCAGAGAGGTTTTCAGAATGCTGAGAAGCGGGATGGTGACGCTAATTATGGCATCATCGCCGCTCACCATCTTGGTACAGTCTTCAAAGTTCTTCAGGATGGTACATATGTCTGACATCCATGTCCACTCCTAAAGTCTTATATGTGGAGTCTGGCCTGAATATCGATGGCCTTGTTGAAGCTGATACTCAACAACTGCCCTCTTCTGCTCACAATTCCTTTACAACATATGCAGTATAGAGTTCCAACGCATGGGGACATCACACACCAGTCAGTGAGCCGAAAGCTGAAAATGCTGCTGAAGCCCAGCAAGGGCGGCTGAAGCTGTCGCTGACTTTCGAAAATGGGCAGACATAGGGTGTACTTTCAACAGCAGATCCTGCAGCTCCAGATAGCTTTTGAGAAAACGTTGAACCACGAGGTTAAGCACATGGGCCAGGCAAGGTGCGTGTGTGAGCTGACCTTGCCTCAGGGCCCCCACCAGGTTCCGGCTATTGTCACACACGACCATACCTGGCTGTAGGTTCAGTGGTGTCAGCCAAATATCTGACTGCTCATTCAGCGCTGTCCACAACTCTTCTGCATTGTGCGGTTTGTGACCTATACAGATTAGCTTCAGAACAGCCTATTGCCGCTTGGCTGAGGCACTGCTGCAGTGCTTCCAGCTTCTGACTGATGTGTTCAATTCAGAGATGGAGGCTGAGGAAGAGGAGGAGGAGGACGAGGTGCAGGAGATGTAGACTGTGGGGGCTGTTATGTTTCGGTAACTGAGGAGTGCAGGAAAA
>VIAB01057057.1:1561-11684 GCA_009801035.1 Oophaga pumilio | reverse complement strand
TTTTTGCCTGCTCTCCTCAGCTACCAAAACATAACAGTTTTCTGCCTCAGTATTTTTAGATCTTTTAATCAGATGTTTCACTGGTTACTTAAGTTCAGTTATGAGTATTTCATTTTATGCTTTTATTGGCAAATACATCAAATTTATGCAAAGACTCAATATTGAAAGTGTGAACCATTATTTCTCAATATTTTTACAATTCACCCTGGTAAGCTGGATACCAACTTATGGGCCAAATCCTGACTGATCACAACAACCCATTCTTGTCTAATCAGTGCTTGAAGTTTATCACAATTTCTGTATTCTTGTTAATCCACGCTCTTTTTTGAAGATTGACCTCAGATTTTCAATAGGATTGGGATTTATGGAGTTCCCTGGCCCAATATGTCAATGATTTGTTCACAGAGCCACTAAGTTATCAACTTTTCCTTGTGACATGATGCTTCTATCATGCTGGAAAATCATTGTTCATCATCAAATTATTCCTGGATCATTGGGAGAAATTGCTCTTGGAGAATGTTTTACTCTTTATTCATGGCAGTGTTCTTAGGCAAAATTGTGAGTGAACCCTC
Source organism: Oophaga pumilio (assembly GCA_009801035.1). Taxonomy (NCBI): domain Eukaryota; kingdom Metazoa; phylum Chordata; class Amphibia; order Anura; family Dendrobatidae; genus Oophaga; species Oophaga pumilio. The sequence goes on along the minus strand of VIAB01057057.1, from coordinate 11,112 downwards.
TTCCTTGAATGGAAAGCAACCAGACACACATGAATGGCCTCAGGATGCTATACTATTAGCATGACACACGGACTCATAGTAGCGCTGAGCTACTCTCCTCCTGACAATCATTTTTCTAGATGTCCTAAATAGTCTAAAGAATGCTTCATTAATTAAAATAACTTTACCTCATTCCTCTAGCATCCAATCCCTGAACCTTCTGCTGAATATCTGTCTGTCCTTGTGTTTTTCTCATAAAGAAGTGTTTTTTTTGCCTCATTTATTGACACTAGGCCAGCCTCCAAATTATGCAATCTCTCTGTGCTTGTAGATGTACTGACACCTGCCTGGTGCCATTCCTGAGCAAGCTTTGCACTGGTGTTAAACTGATCTCGTAGCTTAATCCGCATTAGGAGAGGTACTTGGTGGACTTTCTAGGCACCAGAAAGCCTTTTTCACAAAATTTGAACTTCTCATTGTTAAGTTTTTTGATGATATGACAAATGGTTGATTTAAGTGCAATCTTACAAACAGCAATATTCTTTCCTGAAAAGCCCTTTTGATGAAAAGAAATGAAGAATACAACTGTGTTCTTGCAGGTAACTGAAAAAGACAATGATTTCAACCACCAGGCACCTTTTAAAGCAACCAGTCTGTTCTTATAATCCAATTCACATGACAAAATTATATCAGCTGGATCACTGAAATTATGTAAGCAGGTCATTTTGTGGCAAAGCTAAAATCAAGCGGAAAATAAGTTTTTCTGTTTAAGTTAATTTTCTTCTTGAAAGACTTTGTAATTTTTTTGTAGTTCATGTGATCACTCTTCATGTCTAGAATTAATGCAATTTGGCACTATTAAGACTAAAGCAGCAAACTTTGTGAAAAAAAAACTAAATTTGTGTCAGTCTCAAAACTTTTGGCCACAATTGTACTACCCACCGTAGGGGAGTAAATCATCTTTGAACCAACTTAGTTTTTAAGATGCCTGTGAGGCCATGAGGGGGATCATACATAAGGGTCGATATGTATCCCCCAGGATGCGGACGGATTCCTAATAGACCCGCTGGAGTGCCTTGTATTCACAGCAGGATGCCTGTGAGTCACAAGGTAAAATAAAAGTAAGTGTGGTCCTGGTCAAGCTATTTGGCCAAGGCAATGTTCAAGAAAACCCGCTAAGGGCTTTTATTTTTTAAACGGACCACAGGATGGTAGTGCGGCTGTCCACTTCCTCGAAGCCGGGCCTTACATGTGACCCATGGCTACAGATTCCAGTTAAAAACCCTGCAGTAAAGGGTTTGGGTGTGTCAGTGTTTGTTTGCAAGTAGCAGAGCAGGTGGCTCTGCAACGTCCAGCTTAACTAAGGTAACACAGAGCCAAGAGCAGCGAACTCCAGGCACCTCGGCAACTGGTTTCTTGTACAGACTGTTGTGATGCCTGGCTGCGATCTGGAGGATACCGTGTGCTGCGCGTTGTGTTGTAAGGAGGACGACCGGACCGCGGGTACCTGCATGCCAGGTCTAGAACTGAAGAGGCTGCATCCCCTGTTCCCGGGGGGAAGCTTTAGTGAGGCAGACCTTCCCCTTTTGCCTGAGGGAAGCTTGAGGGAAACGGACCTTCCCCTGTTGCTTGGGGGAGGCTCTAGTGAGACGGAGCTTCCTGCTGACCTGGGGAGGCAGGGAGAGTCAGGAGAAAAGCGCACGCAGCGGGGAGATAAAAGGAAGAAACGAGCGCGGCAGATAAGCTTGGCGCCAACGGAGTGCAGTGCGCAGAGTGGTGAGAGGCGCTCTCGCCTTCCCCTCCCCACCACAGAGTACTTGCTCTGCGGCAGGGCCCCACCATCTGAAGAGGATCGTCGTGCTGAGGGGAGCAGTGTGCGCAGCAGCAATCCAGAGAGTGGGACCGCTACATAACAGAGCAGAGCCGTATACACAGCGCAGAGCCGTGCACACCAAGCAGAGCTGAGCCAGCCATGCTGCAGCAGCCAGAGAAGGGCTCCGTCCTGGGAGCACCAGCATCATGCAGGCCAGCGTCAGCCATCTCCTGCCGCCTACAGCGGAGACCAGAGAGAGGGAGATGAACGTGCAGTGTGTGCCTGGTGACTACAGAGAGAAGGTGTAGTATGCCGGTGACTACCAGTGAGAAAGGCACCGTATGCTAAGTGTCCGTGAGTACCGCACGTGTGCCGCCTGAAAGAGACCGGGTGCGTGACCGTTATTTACACCCTGACATTTCCAGCAAATATTTGCCCAGACACTTACACCCTGACTTTGCCACTTTATATTTGCCGAGCCACTTTGGGCTCGTACAGCACTGTGGCCCGTACCCTTGTCAGCTACTTTAGTATATGGACTAGGGGCAGTGGAAGGTACCGGAAACTGACCCCTGTCACCAGAAGACAGGGTATTGTTGTTTACCGGACCCCATTGGAAAGGACATCTCGCCAGCCGTTGTCAGCGCTATTCACTTCATGGACTTAGGAGACAGTGACTTTCATCGGAACCGCCGTGATCTGTACTGTTGTTCTTCAACTCACCTTATCATTTTGCCATTCATATTGTTTAACCCCTTGTTTAACTCATTGAATCCCTGCATGGAGTATTCCCTGTTTATTAAATACCGTTAACCCTTGCTCTGCCTCCTGCCCGTCACTGCATCCCTCAACCTGCTCACAGTGTTAGTTGTTTGGACATTAAATACGTTTGCTGTGAACTTTACTGTGGTCCCTGATTATCTTTCACACTGCACCAACCCTGCTGCACTACAATGCCTTAGTTTTTATCTGTTTCCTTGCCTTGAATGGTTTATATCAGATTGCCTGAAAGTCAAACTGGTAGGTGTAATGGTTGATGTCCAGAGACCAAGGACATCCTCCAGTTGAGTCTGTAATTTTTTCCCCTAGGATTGCTGTCTCAGTTTTCTAATCTTCAATTGTTCATGACCTGTATGAAGTGATAAAAATAATTTACATGTGAGATCAAGTGCTGACCAACCTGATCAGTAAGTTATAGAATAGATGTCGAAAAAGAACATGACCAATAAAGGTCTGTCACATAGTTACAAAGACTTGAGTATACTAATTGATCACAGACTGAACATGAGTCAACAGTGTGATGCAGCAGCAAAAAAGGCAAATACAATTCTAGGATGTATCAACAGAAGCATACAGTCTAGATCACGTGAGGTCATTATTGCCCTCTACTCCTCTTTGGTCAGACCTCATCTGGAATACTGTGTCCAGTTTTGGGCACCACATTTTAAAAAAGACATCAACAAACTGGAGCAAGTTCAAAGGAGAGCCACCAGAATGGTGACCGGTCTGTAAACCATGTCCTATGAGGAACGGTTGCAGGATTTGGGAATGTTTAGCTTACAAAAAAGAAGACTGAGAGGAGACTTAATAGCTGTCTACAAATATCTCAAGGGCTGTCACATTGTAGAAGGATCATCTTTATTCTCATTTGCACAAGGAAAGACTAGAAGCAATGGGATGAAACTAAATGGGAGGAGACACAGATTAGATATTAGAAAAAACTTTTTGACAGTTAGGGTGATCAAGGAGTGGAACAGGCTGCCACGAGAGGTGGTAAGTTCTCCTTCAATGGAAGTCTTCAAACAGAGGCCGGACAGACATCTGTCTGGGATGATTTAGAGAATCCTGCTTTGAGCAGGGGGTTGGACCAGATGGCCCAGGAGGTCCCTTCCAACTCTACCATTCTATGATTCTATGATTCTATGATTCTAAGTATGGCTTAAGAAAGACATACAGCAGCTTGTGAAAGAATTCACCACCTTGGCTTTTTACCTATTTTGTTATACTATAACCTGTGTTTAAATATTTTTGTAATCTGATTTGTGTGTGATGCATCAGCACTAAATAGTCTAAAATGGTGAAGTGAAGTGAAGTGAGAATAGTAAATTAAATTTATGGGATCAAATAACTAAAAAATTTCATATGCATACAGTGGCGTGTAAACGTTTGGGCACCCCTGATCAAAATTACTGTTATTGTGAACAGTTAAGCAAGTTGCAGATTAAATGATCTCTAAAAGGCCTAAAATTAAAGAGGACAAATTTCCTTTGTATTTAAGGCAAAAAAATATATATTTTCATCTTTTATATTTTAAAAATTACAGAAAAGAAAATGAGATGATACAAAAGTTTGGGCATAATGCATGGTTAGTACCTAGTAGCACCCCCCTTTTGAAAGTATCACTGCTTGTAAACGCTTTTTGTAGCAAACCAAGAGTCTTTGAATTCATGTCTAAAGGATATTTATCCATTGCTCCTTGGAAATTTCTTTCAGTTCTGTGAGATTCCTGGGTTATCTTGCATGCACTGCTACTTTGAGGTCTATCCACAGATTTTCAATTATGTTCAGATCAGGGAACTGTGAGGGCCATTGTAAAACCTTCAGCATGTGCCTTTTGAGATAGTCTATTGTGGATTTTGACGTGTGTATAGGATCAATATCCATTTGTAGAAGCCATCCTTTTTCAACTTCAGCTTTTTTACAGAAAGGTGTTATGTTTGCATCAAGAGTTTTTGAAATTTCAACGAGTCCATCTACCTGTGAAATATTCCCTATGCCATTGGCTGCAACAATACCCCAAAATATTATTGACCCACCCACATGTTTAATGGTTGGAAAGATGTTATTTTCCTTAAATTCTGTATCCTTTTTTCTCCACACATACTGTACCTTTGACTTATTGTGGCCAATGAGTTCTATTTTAACCTCATCAGTCCACAGAACTTATTTCCAAAATTCATCAGGCTTGTTTAGATTTTTTTTGCTTACTTCTGACATGGAACTTTATGGTGAGGATGCAGGAGAGATTTTCTTCTGATGACTCTTCCATGAATGCCATATTTGTGCAGGTGTCTTTGAACAGTAGAACAATGTACCACTACTTCAGAGTCTGTTAACTCTTTCTGAAGGTCTTTTGCAGTCAAACTGAGGTTCTGATTTGCCTCTCTTGCGATACTACGAGCAACTGTCACAGAAATTTAGCATGGTCTTCCAGACTTTATCTTGACCACCACTATTACTCTTAGTTTCAATTTCTTAATTACATTTCAAACTGAGGAAAGGGCAGCTTGAAAACACTTTACTATCTTCTTATAGCTTTGTCTTGCTTTGTGGGGCTCCACTATGTCCATTTTCAGGGTGCTAGGTAGCTGCTTAAAAAAACATGGCTGCTGTTTTTTGGTACAAGGTTAGAGAAGGCTGGATTTTATAAAGCTTGGAAATTTGCATCACCTGGTCTTTCCTAACGATGATAGTAAATAAGCCATAACCTTAAACAGGCTAATTATGGTCTGAAACCTTGGTTAAAGTTATCTGAGCAGGCAAATTTCCAATGGTACCCAAACTTTTGCATCAGTCCATTTCCATTTTTGTAATTTTTAAACTGAAAAAAATTCAATATTTTTTTTTTGCATAAAATACAATGGAATTGTGTCATTTTTAACTTTAAGTCTTTTAGAGATAATTTCATATTCAACTTGCTTAACTATTCACAATAACAGTAATTTTGTTCAAAGGTGCTCAAACTTTTACATGCCACTGTATGCATCCACCATTTTTGCGATGAATCCCATCAAAATTTCTGGTGCAAGCAATTCCCTTCATAAGTCACATGCTTAATGAAAGGAAGTCCACCTGTGTGCAATCTACCTGTCACATGGTATGTCAGTATATACATACCTTTACTGAAAGCACACAGAGGCCTCAACACCAGTTCGCAAAAGGCACCACTTACCAAACAACACGATGAAGCAAGAAGATCTCCAAACAAGTCAGGGATAAAGTTGTTGAGAAGTACAACTCAGAGTTGGGTTATAAAAAAATACACACATGGTCAAAATTGTTGGTACCCCTCGTTTAATGACAGATAAACCCACAATGGTCACAGAAATAAACTGAATCTGACAAAAGTCATAAATCAAAAATCTATGAAAATTAAAAAATAAAAGTCAGACATTGCTTTTCAACCATGCTTCCACATAATTTTTAAAATTGACTTCTTAGCCAGCAAGGTAAATGCTATGTCTGGCTCCAAACCAACACAGCTCATCACCCCAATAACACCATCCCCATAGTAAAGCATAATGGTGGCAGCATCATGATGTGGGGATGTTTTTCGGCAGCAGGGACAGGGAAAATGGACTGAACCAAGGGAAAGATGGATGGAGAAATACAGGGATATTCTTGAGCAAAACCTGTTTCAGTCTATCAGTGATTTGAAACTGGGATGGAGGTTCACTGTCCAACAAGACAGTGACCCAAATCATACTAATAAAGCCTCAACTGAGTGGTTTAAGGGGAAAATAGTAAATGTTTTAGAGTGGCCTAGTAAAAGCCCAGACCTTAATGCAGTTAAGAATCTGTGGTCAGACTTGAAGATTGCTGTTCACCAAAGGAAACCATGCAACTTGAAGGACCTGGAGCAGTTTTACCTTGAGGAATGGACAAAAATCTCAGTGACAAGATGTGGAAGGCTCATAGAGACTTATCCAAAGCAACTTCCAGCTGTAATTGCCACAAAAGGAGGCTTTTCAAAGTACTGACTTTAGAAGGGTGAATAGTTATGCACACTGAAATTTTCAGTTATTTTGTCCCATTTGTTGTTTGCTTCACAAGAAAAAGTAAACCAAATGTTCGTAAATGTTGGCATGTTCTTTACATGAACTGATGCAAACTCTCCGAAAAACAGTGAAATTCCAGGTTGTGAGGTAGCAAAACACAAAATATGCTAATGGGATCAATACTTTTGCAAGTCACTATATGTCAACCTTAAAGAAAATGCAGAGGTTATAAATATCTAGAAGTGTTATGGACAAAGAAGGATGTTCGGGTCCAGCAGTTCCGCACGAACAGTTACAAATATTCGGGTTTGGGTACCAGAACAGTACCCGGACCCAAACCTGAAACTGGACCCATTCACTTGAATGGGGGGCCCGAACAATCAATGTTTCCCACTCTGTCATGTGCATGACAGCGTGGCAAACAAAACTGGTCGGCTGTGAGTGCACAGCTGTGATCAGAGGTATAAAGTTTACCTCCGGTCACTGGTGTCAGCTGATGGGACTACTGCTCCCATCATCTGGCACCTGCTGCCGCTAATAACAGTGAGAGCGGGAGCGGCTGATGGGAGTATTCATTAGCCAGCTCCTGCACTGTAAATAAATAATTAAAAAAAAAAAGTGGCGCGGGTTCCCCTGTATTTTTGATAACCAGCCATGCAAAACTCACAGCTGGGGGCTGCATCTTTCAGCTATCAGCTTCAGAAAGATCAGTCACTAGTGGTTCTCAGCCTAACCGGTCGCATCTTGGCATCTAATAGATGTGCCTTTTCTGGGCGGCTGCGGGCTGCTATTTTTAGACTAGGGGGGACAATATCTATGGCCTCTTACCAGCCTGAGAATACTAGCCCCCAGCTGTCTGCTTTAGCAAGTCTGGTTGTCAAAAAATGGGGGGACCCAATGTCATTTTTTAAAATTATTTATTTAAATAATTAAAAAATATGGCGTGGGGACCCCTCTATTCTTGATAACCAGCCTTGCCAAAGCTGACAGCTGAGGGTTTGCAGCCTCCAGCCTCCAGCTATGAGTTTTGCCTGTATATCAAAAATACAGGGGAACCAATGCCTTTTTTTTAAATTATTTATTTACAAAGCAGAAGGCGGCTAATGAATACACCCATCAGCCGCTCCTGCTCTAACTATTATTAGTGGCAGCATGCGTCAGATGATGGGAGCTGTAGTCCCATCAGCTGACACCAGTGACCGGAGATAAGCTTAAAGGGAACCTGTCACCAGGTTTGGCCAATACGAGTTACAGCCACCGCCTCTTAGGGCTTATCTACAGCATTCTATAATGCTGTAGATAAGCCCCTAATCTGAACTGCAAGAGAAGAAAAATAAGTTTTATTATACTCACCTGGGGGCGGTCTGGTCCGAGGGTTACTGCAGGTCCTGGTCCGGCGCCTCCCATCTTCTTGCGATGCTGAGAATATCCGGCCATCTGTTCATGACCTCAAGCTGTAGCACGCTTGGATTATGCAGCAGGACAATGATCCAAAACACACCAGTCAATCTTTTTCTTAATGGCTTAAGAAAAACAAAATTAAGACTTTGGAATGGCTTAGTCAAAGTCCTGACCTTAATTCGATTGAGATGCTGAGGTGTGACTTTAAAAAGGTGGCTCATGCTTAGAAACAGTCCAATGTGGCTGAATTACAACAGTACTGAAAAGTTGAGTAGGGCAACATTTCTCCAGAGGGTTGTAAAAGACTCATTGACATTTATTGCAAATGCTTGATTGCAGTTGTTGCTGCTAAGCTTGGCCCAACAAGTTATCAGGTTTAGGGGACAATCACTTTTTCACACAGGTCCCTGTAGGTTTGAATTTCTTTTTCACTTAATAATAAAGAGCTTCATTTAAAAACTGCACTTTGTGTTTATTTTTGTTTTCTTTGTCTAATATTTAAATTTGTTTGGTGATCTGAAACATTTAAGTGTGACAAACATATAAAAGAATAGGAAATCAGGAAGGGGGCAAACACTTTTTTACACAACTGTATATAGTGGCAAATTGGCATATGCTAATTGCATTGCTCTAGTCCTGGTCACTACATGGTGGACAAGTCTGACCTCATACAATGTTACGATTGATGTCTTCCTTACAGCCTGATGTTATCCTGAAAGTGCAGAAAGCAGACAGCATGCTCAGAGTAGGTATGGGGCAAATCAACCCATTTGCCAGTATTCCAGTATGTTCTATACCATGTACATTACCATTTTACTATATTTATACATATAGATAGTATACAGTATGTCTATGCTTTATCAAACATAACAATGGTATAACATAATGGTCACAGGCTCACAGCCAAAAGAGTCACAGTGAACAGTTAATTTTTCAGTGTGAATTAGTGCTGCAGTGGGGGAGCATACTCATAGCATTCACAGGTTCACTTTCTTGTGCATATGTCAGTCACACTGCACATTATTGGTACAACTTGCAGACAGTCTCGGCAAAATTGCTTGACAATTAGAGATGAGCGAGCATTAAAATGCTCGGGTGCTCGTTGTTCGAACCGTGCAATTCCTAATGCGGGGATGCTTGTTTTAAGTAACGAGTATAATGGAAATGCCTAGCTTTTTTCCTGCGGACACTACAAAGAGGTCTAGGATGCAGTAAAATGTTTAAATGGATGGGAAAAATATTGAATGGAAGAGGAACAGCACAGGGAAGACCTCTAGAAGAATCTCTGACTCCCAGATGGCTGCTGAGAACACTGGTGTAACACTTTTACTCCACTTTAAGGACTGACAATAAAACATTCCAAACCGACAGGAAACTGCATTTTACAGGAAAAAAAATGTTGAGAAATATTTTTTCCTGTATAATGACTTGTGTATAAGGCTATGTGCACACGTTGCGGATTGTTAGCGTTTTTGCCATGTTTTTTTGCGGCGAAAACGCAGCGAAAACACAGCAAAAATGCTTACCCAACGCAAATCATTATATTCTATGGGATTCTGCAATGCTGTGCACATGCTGCA
>VIAB01057056.1:0-11687 GCA_009801035.1 Oophaga pumilio | reverse complement strand
GTTTTTGCCTGCTCTCCTCAGCTACCAAAACATAACAGATATGGCTGGAAATGAGTACTACAAACATTTCGCAAGGTGTGCATCTTGTAGGAATCTATAGCGTTAGGTCTCTTAATTTTGTCTACGCAGATGTTCCCTATGATCACCTAGCCTAGGTCGAAGCGTTGAGTAAATGGTGCGGAATGAGGACCGTTGATTTGCTGATGTACCTTGTGTAAATGGAGGATGTCTCTTCCGAGTAGAATCAAGATTTCTGCTTTGTGATCTAGAGCTGGAATCTTGCTGGCTAGTCTTCAGGTGAGAGTGATGAAGAGTGGCTTCCGAAGTTGGGATCTCTTCCTTGTTTTACTATATCTGGTTGCACTCAACAAGTGTGGGTAGAGGTATTTCTATGGTATTTTCAAGAGACGTTACCATGAGACCACTGGCCCTTCTTCCGAAAACTTCTGAGATGCCGCTGCAGGTGCCTATGGTGTAGGGGTAGGCACTTCCCTTTAAGTCAAACAGATTAAAGAGTTCTGACCTTGCTAGTGATCGGTTGCTCTGATCGTCCAGGATGCTATACACCTTCACGGCCTTCTCTGAGTGACCCTCGGGATATACCTTTACCAGGCAAATCTTCACACAAGACTTATCCCAAGGACCTTCTCCACAGACTTCTGTGCATGAAGAAGATACTGCGAGATGACTTGATGCTTGGCCTGCACTCTCCCCGCCACGGCTTGTGGTGGGAGAAGGTGTAGGTGTAGGGTTAAGCTGGGATGGATGGAGGGCTTGTACATGGTCCTCGCTGTCATACTTCATACACTTGATTGTAACCTTGCAGTCCTTAGCAAGGTGTTCAATAGAAGCACAACATTTGAAGCATACTCCAAACTTCTTTAGAAGCTCCTTGCGTTCTTGGAGAGGTTTCTTTCTGAAGCCGATACATTTCTTTAGCGGATGTAGCTTCTTGTGGATGGGATACTGACGGTTTGGATTCTCGACTATTTCACCCTTTTCATCCTCGTCAGGAACTGATGCTGGTGTGGGAAGAACGTCAGTTTTTTTCACCGATACTGGGCCTCTACGTTTTCTGTCAATTTGATGAGGGCTCTCATATTTGGGAGCGGATGAAGCTGTGCCATGGGTTATCCATACACATCCTTACACTCTGCAATGTCTTTGATGAACTCGCAGAAATAGGAGAATGGAGGAAAGGACACCTAGTGTTCCTTTTTGTAACTTGTCCCTAGCGTAGTCCACCTTTCTTAAACATTATATGGCAGCTTGGCGACTATGGGTTTCACCCCACATGCGGTGTCCAGGTAGATGAGGCCAGGTAGATGTGTGTCTGTCTTTGGCCAGCTGGAGTTCGAACAGCAGGTCGCTGAGTTCCTGGAATTTTGAAGCGTCCTTGCTGGATATTTTTGGAAAATCCTGTAACCCTGATGAAGAGAGACGGTGTCTCTTGAAATGCGTTGATTGTCTTTGTCCCTTCACGCTTCCTGTAGCGGCAGTGACGTCACTAGCCTAGCATACGCTGCTTCCTTCTCTTTCCCGCTTGGTAACCAAGGACGCTACTGGCCGGAGCTTCCCTGGTTCTGCCTAGCCGCATGCCCACTCCTGCTCCTGACTCCCGGAGCTTATCCACATCTTCTAGCATGGCCAGCCACCAGCAGCCTAATCTCTCCTGGCACCGCAGTGATCAACCTAGATCTACAAAGTGGTAAGCGACAACTCCTAGAAAGACTATTACCTAATGTGACACTTATGTTGATCGCCCCATTACCAGCATATGGAGCATTAAGGACAAGTATACTACAGTGTTTTTCACGTTGGTTTATTGTTTTAGTCCTTCCAGCATTGTTATTTCTTGACTGCACAATTGTTTTTGCATTTAGCGCAGTTGAAAGCGCAGGTGCCTTGCTTTGTAATTTAAAATCCTGTAATTGTGTGAGCAGTGCGTCTTCTATAGCTTCAGGACTGCCGAAATCTTTCTCTAGTCTGTCCCATGCGGTCATGAGACCAGCCGCTGGATCGCTGATGTAAACCGATCTGAGTCTCTTGATTCGCTCTGTGGATCGTGGTCCCAGCCACCTGATCAGCAGGTCCAGCTCTTCAGCAGCAGTAATGCCGAGATCACTAATTGCAGTTTTAAAGGCACACTTCCACCCTCTATAGTTTTCAGGTTGGTCGTCGAACCTTGTGAGACCGGTGTTAGTGAGTTCTCGGCGAATCATGTACCTCGCAAACTCGGACATAACTGTTCTTTCTGGCTTTGGGAGCACACTTGGTGGCTGAGTAGTGCTGTTCACTTTGCTTGTAGTTTCTTGGTTCAGAAACGTGGGAAGGTATGGAGCGGCATAAGCATTCAACCCAGCAACCGGTTGGGTGTATACAGTCTCTGTCATATGCGAGGCTGGAGCCATGCGATTGTCAAAGGTATATTGATTTGCCGTCATGTTATATTGCATGTAGACATTGGCATATGGAGTTTGCTGAGGTGCAGTGTTTGGCTGCGTGTTGAAACGTGAATGAGATTCAGATTTGGACATTGGTTGTGTATGGACTGACCTTGAAAGCTGGGAGCTGCAAGTGGATCAGCATCTTGGTGCCTTGGAGAAGTGTCAGGACCAACAGGAACGTTAGTGGTTCGTTATTTTGGCTTAGTACATAGTCTCTTGCTTAAGGGGGTCTTCTGTATCGATGGCTGTCGCATGTTCGCATTGCTTCTCTAGGACTTCTATTTGCACCTTCTTACATGCAGATTCAGCTTCCATGTCTGCCTTCTTACGTGCAGATTCAGCTTCCATGTCTGCAGTCTTGCATGCAGATTGTCTTTGACCTTCCATGTAGGTTTAGTCTCTTGGCTCTTTCACTGAAAGCTGCATGAGATCCTGTGTCTTTTTCTTGCTGTTGTAAATCAGGCAGAGAATTAGAGATTCTTCCTGTATTTTACATTGTAACAGGAATGCAAAGGTGGGCGCTGTTCTGCTCCTAGCTGCAGAGGAGCTCACATACAATGTTGCTATTTATAAGCAGCAAGCAGTGTCTGCAGACTCTATGTAAGGCCTCTTTCACACATCCGTTGTGCGCCTGACGGCGCCCTCCGGCATTTTTTTGTCCAACCGCATCCGGCGAAATGTAATGCCGGATGCGTTTTTTTTTCCATTGACTTTCATTAGCGCCAGATCGCGCCTGATGTCATTGCGTTGTATCCGTTTTTGTCCGGATCCGGCGGAAATGTACATTCCGGCGACCGGACAAAACGGAGCATGTAAAGTTTTTTTTTTTTGCCATAGCCGCCTGATGTGCCTGAAGCGGCGCATCAGGCGGCCGGAAACAATAGAATTCAATGGAACCGGATCAGAATTTTGTGTAATCCGGCAAAAGTCTGATCCGGATTCTGGAAATCAAGGACTACTACTACTACTACTACTACTACTACTACTACTACTACTACTACATTTTCCAGTGTCTCCGGGCATCAGAAACCCTATTTTTCTGGGTTCAAAAGTTCAGGATGGATCCAGCAAAAAACCGGATCCGTTGCATCAGTTTTTTGTTTCAGCGCCGGATCCGTCCCTTCAGGTGTTCGACGGATCATGCCTGATACAAAAAGACGGATGTGTGAAAGAGGCCTAAGCTGCTGTGTCTTCACAATTAGCTTTATAGTTGTTTCTTTCTCTGGATTGTAAGCTCTATACTGTTCTTGGTGGCAGGCCACTCTTTCCACTATTCTGACTCTTCAAGGCAGTATGAGTCTCTAAATCCTTAGCCATCAATCTCTTACATAACTGTATGATTGTTGTACTCACATGCAATGCATCCTCAGAAACACAGAAAATACACAAACTGTTCCCATTCATGGGACACAACAATGAGTGATCAACGCTCAAAACACGTGGACCATGTGTTTCAGATTTTAACACTTTTTAAGAGCATACCAAAAAAATATTGTTTTTATAGAATAAAAAATTCTGTGGGAGCTGGATATTTTCTCTCTACAAGTAACAGAACTCACATGTCCACAATAAACATCATGACTATCACACATTGTCCCATGCCAAACTCTGACATCGCTCTTTCTCGTCTCATTTCCAACCTACTAGAGTCTCTTAAAAATGTTAAAACAAGAAATATACTATACTGGGAAATGTCACACTGTTCATAACATCATTTTAGCACAATTAAACTCTGTAATTTGTGGCAAATTTATTTGCTGCAAACCAAATTTTGGGGAAAAATTTGAGAAACTTGGCAAATTTGGACAACAAAATATTTGATCACTCCCTGTTCTCAGTCCAACTATATTTTGTCTGAAAAAGCCAGACTGTTTTAGAGAAAAACATACCTGGTGGCAACTGTGCAGCCAGGCTTTTATTCATGTCGTCTCCAAAAGGAAAACACCTCCACATGCACAAAGCTTTTGAAATTATTGCCTCTCGTGAGTGTAAAATAGTATTCTGATTGGCTGATACCAGAACTGCTAAGAAAAAAAACTCTGTCTCTCTCATATGGAAAGGAAGTGGGGGAGGCACAAGGTTTAACATGCAAGGTACTTGCCCCTAATTAGCCCACAGTCCAATTACAACACAGCAATTTTAATATACCAATCTAGGCCGTCCTGGAAACACGAACCGAGGGTCATGTTATAATTCGGTAGCCGAGGAGGATAGCAGCAAAAATTGACAGGCAACCAGACACCAGAGAGGTTGGTAACTAGCGGATTGCAGATCCCTAAACTGACAGCACAACTAGAAGCAGCCGTGGGACGTACCTACGGTGCCTTAGACGCCTTGACACAGCCAGAGAGATAACTAAGCCTAAAGACAGAAAGGGGAAAGATAACTGCCCCGGAGTAGAGCCCCCAAAGGAATAGGTAGCTCCCAAAACATATATTGGCGGTGAGACAAGATGAAATACAAACACAAGCAGAAAATAGAGTGAGCAAATGCTGGGGCCCAATCTGTCTAGATAGCTCAGGACAGGAAAGAATACTGTCTGCAATCCAGCAAAAAACCCTAGGAAAAATTCCAAGACTTCTGATTTCCAAAAATACTGAGACCACACGATCTATACCGGACTGAAGACTGTCAAGAATGTTTTAATAATACCAATGGCTGCATTTGACAACAACAGAAAAAAGGTAGCGCAATGATCTATATTTTCTGTCAGCACCTTTTGTGTAACAAAAAAGAAGGCACTACTCGTAGGTAGGCAATTAGAAATCTGCATTTTTCGGTCCCCTAAAATCGCTAGTCCAGTTTTTGGGCAGCTTAGATATGGTAACCATGGCTGCAAAGAGGGACAATGATTATTTGTGTACAAATTCAGGCTTGAATGAGTGCTGATTACATTGGCAATTTTATTTAGGAGCAAGCATGGGAATGATGATTGTATCTGGAGTTGATTCTTGTGAGCATGATGTATTCTTACTGTGCTATACTTACATGCAAGATGGTAACACTGGCACTGAATGCGGATTGTATTGGTAATTTCATCCTTTGTAGCTCTGTACTGGAAAAAGGATTGTTTGGGTTCTTTAAGCGTCTGAACTTAATCTTTGATAAAGACTATGGGGCAGATTCATCATTGATTTTGTGCCTTTTTTGTCTAGTTCTGTGTGTTTTTTCCTGTTTTCCATTATCGGTATTCATTTTTTAATTTGCTCCTCTTTTTAAGTCACTTTATGTGTTCGTCTAGTTATTTTTTTTTATTTCGCCAATGCTTTCGGTATATTTTTGCCTGATTCATCATTTGCACCATTTTGAATGGTTGTAATTTTTTTTACAAATGTACTCTTGTTTCCCTCCAGTGTGATTTTATGAATTCCAGAAATCCACCTCTCACACCCACCTACTCAACCTCCACCCACAAATCTTGCAATATTTTGCAAACTGTGCAACTTTTTGTACTAAAAAGGCACAAAAAAATGTTAAGGCAAAAATCAAGACAATTTTTGTCTTTGCACAATATCCATGAATTGCATGCACCATGTTGGAGAATTAGGCACAAGAAACAGCAACGAATACCCCAAGCCAAGATGAAAAGTGACTTAAAAAATGCAAATGAAGAATATGGCTGTATGGTTCCAATAAAATATATTTGATATATAGTATAAGGAGAAAAAAAAATAAAACACTAAAGTTCCGATTTATTAAGGTGGTTATGCTACAATTCTGACATAAACAACTTATTAAGTGCCAATATTTTTGCGCAACTAGAAAGTTGCAAAAAAACATATTGCGACATTGGGTGCTCGTCTTGCCCATCTACGCTAACATGGGCACAGCATGGGTGGAAAAGGGTGTGGCTATGCCCACCAGTCACACATTATGCCATGTAGGGATTCACTCTCTCTGGTAGGCATTAGGCACTAGGCCTTAGGTAGCATTCACACAAGCAATACAGTTTTGGTCCAAACACTTGCAGATTTTATTGCTTTCCACAGGTTGCACAGCACTGAAACAAATTCACAAACATAAATCCTTATCCAGTCACTAACAAAGCAGAACAGACCCTGGCTACTCATACATGACTGAGCTAGCCCCAGCTTGGTCAAACAAAACAGGTATTGTCCATAGCAACCATTGATACATGCAGTTCTCTGCACAAGACCTGTGCAGACTCTTCTCAGAGAGACCATTTAGCTCCAAGACACATTCAGTCTGGTCAGCATCCCCAGCCAGCACATTTGCCTCAGCTACATCCAGCAGACTGACTCAGCAGTCACTCTATTCAGAGAAAGACTCTGGCATGTCTCGCTGTTAGCTATAGCATACTCACATCTTGGTCCCAAAATGAACCTACTTCCTGCTTCTTAGAGAAACTTTGCAGCTGTTTCTAAATAAACACTGCAGAGCTGAGAGTTAGCCCTGTTCTTCCCAGCAATACTGCATATTCCCCCTGTGCCCAAAGCCGAGGGCAGCGCACCATCTGCCAACCCACAGTGCCGACAGGTCATTCTACCCAAAAGTGATTATTGTCTCCCAGCTTCTGGGGTATACTATTCACACAGGGCTCTGCCATCTACAGACTATTTCACTCACACAGACAGTGCCTCCTGCACATCACCATACTGCTCGGCAGACCTACAACCTCACACACAGTGCACACTACACTACCAATGCCTACACATCATAAGCATGCAAACTAATTGCACACAGTCCTACACACTGCACACATGCACAGACGCTATCCTGAGATCAGTACACTGCATCCTCTTCTCTCTCCATACACTGAGAGCAAAACAAATCTTCACATTATGTGATCCTGTCGCCACACATCAAGTGTACATCACTGCACATCATGTTTACATCACCACAGCGTACAAGTCCGTTACACTCCCACTTTGTGGGACATGGAACCACAGTCTGTGCATAAGCTGACCTGGGCCATGGGATATTTCTTGGCATCACCATCATTACACCTTACACCCATCCCATGGACTAGCACATGCAGAAATGTGGCGCTTTCCAGGGTCACGAAAATCCCTGAGTCCCGGAGTTCCATCACTTGGACACCGTTCCATGATCATCTAGCACTCCTGAAATCCCTTGCCAGGATGAGGAACAGGACTGCAGGCAGGGTAAGCAAAGTAGGAGTTGCGCCGGCCAACCCTGCAGTTCACCGGATCCTGGCAACATGGTACCCATTCCCCTCCCCGCAACTTCACTTAAAGAGTAGGCTCTCAGCGCACAACATTCTACCAAGCAGCACCAGCGATACCATAACCCCGAGGCATTGTCACATTCCGGCAGGACTGCTCTTCCATGCTTTCAGACTGCATCTACAACACTAAACAACACTGTAGCCGCCTTTATCCAGAACATCAAATCCTTACACTGCAATTGCTTGTGCTCTTTGGGACTTCATACTCACATTTCATCCACCATTTCTAGGTATTCACTCTCTCTAATAGGCATAAGGCACTAGGAATTAAGGTAGCGTTCACATAGGCAATACAACTTTGTTCCAAACAAGTGCAGTTTTTATTGCTTTTCATACGTTGCATGGCACCACAACTAACTCATAAACATAAATCCCTAACCCTGTCCAGGCGCTAACTAAACAGAACAAACCCTGGCTACTCATACATGGCTGAGCTATCACAAGCTCAGTCAAACAAAACAGCTATTGTCCATAGCAACCACTCATACTTGCGGTTCTCTGCACACGGACAGTGCAGACTCTTCTTAAAGAGAAATTGAGCTCCAATACACATCTACTCTGATAAGCTTCCCTAAACTGATTCCCCAGCCAGCACATTAGCGTCTCCTACATCCAGCAGAGTGATGCCTCAGTCACTCCATTCAGAGAATGACCCCAGCATGTCTCTCTCATCTACAGCTCACATCTTAGCTGGTCCAACAATGAATCTACTTCCTGCTTTTTAGATAAACCATGAAGATGCTTCTAATCAAATACTGCAGTGCTGGGATTTAACACTCTTATTTGCAGCTATGCTACAGTCAGAAACTTACTCCAGAAATGTACTCCAGACTTTCATAGAGCGCATTTCTGATAACGGTGCACACCAGTTAACTGATGTGCCAGTAGCATGAGCCGCTTAATAAATTTGCTGTATTGTACTCCAGCAAGCCCCTTCCAGGGAGACCCCTTCAGGTGGTTTATGGCATAGAAATCCTTGAAATTTCACAAGTGGGTGGAACGGGACATAGTGTGTAAAACTTTGCCTGGCAAATTCTTCAAAGTTTACTCTGCTTTCATGGCAAAGGTGCACATATGAAATAGGCGAATGATACTCCTGCTTGCCCTAAGGTTAGCGTCTTAGCACTTCCTTGTCTTACCGTGTCTGATGTACATGGAGAAATCATTGCTGCAGGATTGCTGAGGAGGCTTAATAACTGGGCCCCTCTCCATTGCTCTGCTGAATGAGACCTCAGACAGAACAGGAAGTGAAGGGACATCAAGGCATCAGTAACCGTCTAATGAGAAAAGGAGGAAAAGAACAAACATACTTGTAAACAGAGTGTTTACAGCATTTTAGTTTGGTAATTTGTATACTGAAGTAATTACATGATAATTAATGCATCATGATAAATGATTTTATAGGTAAGAAGAAAACATTACCAACTACAAATCAGTTTCCCTTAAAAACCTATATAGAATATTGTTTAGCCACAAGGACAAAGTACATATGATGATGTCAATCAAGGTCCAATGTGGGTCTTGCAACTATATATTGTTAGAATTGACTGGAAATTTTACTTTTTGCAGTTTAACTCTGGCACTTTCCATCAAATATAGAAAATATTAGCAATTTCTAAATATATTCATACTTCAGAAAATGCTCAGGATTTCACTTTTTTTTGTTCTGTATTCCCCTTTTTTATTTACTAGCTGTGCATTACATCATATGGCAATAGTCAACGGAATAAAGACTTACAGTCCCGATGTGAATTATCCATTTAATGGCAGCCTGTAGTCAGTAACGTAGTTTTGACCAAAGACTGGTAAGTGTGAAACTTGAAATTCTGCTGTTCTAATGGTCATTTTTACCCAGGGGTGTAAAAAGAAGAACCCGTGACACCCAACACAACTTTAAATGGGGTCCCTTGAACAACACCAAGTGGCCTTCCTGCTGTGCTGCCCACTATGACAGCAGCACATTTACACCCCCTGCATGTTACTATCAGGCCGTCCTCCAGTACTGCATGCAGTCGGCACTGCAGGAGTGTCCGGCAGTAATGAGATGAGCTAGGCCTAGTGATGGGCGGACCTGTGGATGTTCTGGTCCATCGTGTTCAGCCAAACATTTAAAAAAAAGTTCTGTTCGGGTACCAGAATGTTACTTAAACTTGAACTCCATTGAAATAAATGGGGGGTCCGAACATCCGGCGTTTTCCAGCTTTGATGGGTGGTAAGTTCGTTACCGCCGGTCAGAGCGAAGCGGTTCCCATGCTGTCACACAGATGACAGCGTGCGAGCCAGCAGCTGTAACCGGCGGTAAAAAGGTTACCGTCGGTCACTGGCGTCAGCTGATAAGAGTACTACTCTCATCATTACACGCCCGGTCTCACTCATAACAGCAAAAGCAGATGTACAATGATGAGAGTCTTCACAAGCTGGAGCCTGTGCAATAAATAAATAAAATAAAAAAATGGCGTGTGGTTCCCTGTATTCTTGCTAACCAGTGCAGGCAAATCTGACAGCTGCGGGCTGCAGTCCTCAGCTGTCAGCGCTATCTTGGCTGGTTATCAAAAATAGAGGAGTCCCCATGCTGTATTTTTTTAATTATTTAAATAAATAATTTAAAAATACCGGCGTGGTGTGCTCCCATTTTTGACAACCAGCCAAGCTAAAGCAGACAGCTGGAGGCTGATATTCTCAGACTGAGAAGAGACCATGGATATTTACCCTCGCCAGCCTAAAAATAGTAGGCCGCAACAGCACCAGAAAAGGCACATCTATTAGATTCTGATCTAATTCTGGTGCTTTGCCTCGCTCTTTCCACTTGCCCTGGTGCAAGTGGGGTAATAGTATTGGGGCGATGTCAGCTGTGTAATGTCAGCTGACATCAAGCTCAGGGGTTTGTAATGGAGAAGCGTCTATCAGACGCCCCCATTACTAACCCCTTAGTCAAATGTAATAAAAACAGAGACAGAGTAAAGTCCATTAATTTAAATAAGAAAACAGACTCCTTTATTTTAAATAAAAACTCCCCAATCCTCTTTTCCTGACTGAGCTGAGGGTGAGAAACTCTGCCTGTGACTGGTGATAACTTTAATGATGTCATCGCCAGTCACAAGCAGAGATTCTCACGCTCTGCTCAGTGTGAGTCAGCTGGACTGTAGAACGGTCACATCACTGATCCGTTCTTCAAACTATCCAGATCCTCATTGGACATGGCCATTAGTGGATTATTGGTGGAAAGGTGAGTATAACTTTGCTTTTTTTATTTAATTTTTTTGATGATTAAATGGGTAAAAGAGGGTCGGGAAGTTTTTATTTCAAATAAAGGAGTCTGTGTGTTTATTTCAATTAAATGACTTTACTCTGTCTCTGTCTTTATTACATTTGACTATGAGGTTAGTAATTGGGGTATCTTATAGACACCCCGCCATTACTAACCCGTGGGCTTGGTGTCAGCAGCCATAAAACAGCTAACATCAACCCCACAACTACACTGCTCAAAAAAATAAAGGGATCACTCAAATAACACATCCTAGATCTAAATGAATGAAATATTCTCATTGAATTCTTTATTGTGTACAAAGTTGAACATGCTGTCAACATAATCACACAAAAATCATCAATGGAAATCAAATTTTTGAACCAATGGAGGCCTGTATTTGGCAAGACCCCCAAAATGAAAGTGGAAACAAGTAGAAATGAAAATCAAAACAAGACAAATGCATTGTCCTGCATTAGGAGGAACCCAGGGCCAACTGCACTAGCATTTGGTCTCACAAAGGGTCAGAGGATCTCATCATGGTACCTAATGGCAGTCAGGCTACCTCTGGCGAGCACATGCAGGGCTGTGTGGCCTTGCAAAGAAATGCCACCCCAAACCATTACTGACCCACTGCCAAAACGGTCATGCTGAAGGATGTTGCAGGCAGCAGGTTCACACTCAGCACATGTAACAGAATCTGGAGATATCGTGGAGAGCGATCTGCTGCCTGCAGCATCCTTCAGCTTGACCGTAGGGGGGCCAAATGCTAGACTGGTTGGGCTGC
>VIAB01057050.1:0-10050 GCA_009801035.1 Oophaga pumilio | reverse complement strand
TTTTGGTGGGGGTGAAGGACACAAGGAAAGGTGTCATTTCTGACTAAGAGCCTGCACTGACAACTTGCAGTTTTTGAAACTACAGAAGAGGAGGCGATAGAGCTGGAGGCTGTTTCGGCAATGTAAGCCAAAACCTGTTCCTGATGCTCAGGCTTTAAAAGCGGTTACCTACTTCCAGAAAAGGGAGCCTTCCAGGCCTTCTGGATCCAGACGATAATGCAGGCTCATACCTCCTGCCTTAGGTGCTATTGTGCTTTTGGCACTACCAGCAGATACACCACCACCACCATCAGTACCAGCTGGCCCCCCCGCCCACATCCGCGGCCTTTTCCACCATACTTCCTCATGTTTGGGAAAATGTACCAAAAATACCAGCAGATATATGGTACTGTATCAGAAGCGTACAGCTGTATACGGTGAAGGGGAAAATTTAAATCTCCGTATATATTTCTGGAGTCACACACAGACGCTCACTCAGGATGGATTAGACCAAAATACAAAAAGCAGAAAAACAGTACTGTATCAGAAGTGTACAGCTGTATACAGTGTAGGGGAAATTGTAAATCTCTGTATATATTTCCTGAGTCACACACAGACATTCACTCAGTATGGATTTGACCAGAAAACAAAAAGCAGGAAAACGGTACTGTATCAGAAGCGCACAGCTGTAAACAGTGTAGGAGAAATTTTAAATCTCTGTATATATTTCCGGAGTTACACACAAGCGCTCACTCAGTATGGATTTGACCAGAATATAAAAAGGAGAAAAATGGTACTGTATCAGAAGCGTACAGTTGTATACAGTGTAGAGGAAATTTTAAATCTCTGTATATATTTCCGGAGTCACAAACAGATGCTCACAGTCTCAGTATGGATTAGACCAGAATATAAAAAGCTGAAAAACGGCACTGTATAAGAATTGTACAGCTGTATACAGTGTAGGGGAAATTTTAAATCTCCGTATATATTTCTGGAGTCACACACAGACGCTCACTCAGTATGGGTTTGACCAGAATACAAAAAGCAGAAAAACTGTACTGTTTCAAAAGCGTAAAGCTGTATACAGTGTAGGGGAAAACTTAAATGTCCGTATATATTTCCAGAGTCAAACACAGACGCTCTCTCAGTATGGATTTGACCATAATAAAAAAGGCAGAAAAACGGTACTGTATCAGAAGCGTACAGCTGTATACAGTGTAGGGGTAATTTTAAATCTCCGTATATATTTCCGGAGTAACAAACAGAAGCTTACATGCTCAGTATGGATTAGACCAGAATATAAAAAGCAGAAAAACAGTACTGTATCAGAAGCGTACAGCTGTATACAGTGTTGGAGTAATTTTTAAATCTCCATATATATTTCCGGAGTAACAGACAGAAGCTTACATGCTCAGTATGGATTAGACCAGAATATAAATAGCAGAAAAACGGTACTGTATCAGATGCATGCAGCTGTATACAGTGTAGGGGTAATTTTAAATCTCCGTATATATTTCCGGAGTCATAAACAGACGCTCACTCAGTATGGATTTGACCATAATAAAAAAATCAGAAAAACAGTACTGTATCAGAAGCGTACAGCTGTATACAGTGGAGGGGAAAATTTAAATGTCCGTATATATTTCCGGAGTCACACACAGACGCTCTCTCAGTATGGATTTAACCGTAATACAAAAGGCAGAAAAACGCTACTGTTTAAGAAGCGTACAGCTTTATACAGTGTAGGGGAAATTTAAATCTCCATATATTTTTCCGGAGTCACACACAGACGCTCACTCAGTATGGATTTGACCAGAATACAAAAAGCAGAAAAACGGTACTGTATCAGAAGCGTACAGCTGTATACAGTGTAGGGGAAAATTTAAATGTTCATATATATTTCCGGAGTCACACACAGACGCTCTCTCAGTATGAATTTGATCATACTACAAAAGTCAGAAAAACGGTACTGTATCAGAAGCGCACAGCTGTATACTTCCGGAGTCACACACAACATTCTCACAGGCTCAGTATGGATTAGACCAGAATATAAAAAGCAGAAAAACGGTACTGTATCAGAAGCGTACAGCTGTATACAGTGTAGGGGAAATATTAAATCTCCGTATATGTTTCCGGATTCACACACAGATAGTCAGCATGTATTTGTCCGTGATACCAACCGGTACACAATAGTGTGTGAGGAGCGTACACCTCTATACGGTGTGGGAAAAAATTAACGCTCGCTAACTGTGCAGAAAAAAAAGAATAAAAGTATTAGTGCTGTGTAAAAAGCAGTCTGCACAGCAGTGTACACACAGCAATACAACTATCAGGCAGCATAATAACCAGCACTGCTGCACACAAGAAAATCCTCCCCTGTCACTGCACACTAACTGTACAGCACAATTGCTATCAGCACAAGCACATAAGAACTTCTCTTTCCAGCCCTAACTCTCTCCCTACTGATAAACAGCAAGCAACCTGTCCCTACTGTTAAGATCGGCAAAAGTAAAATGGTGGTCGGCGGTCAGGGCTTTTATAGATACTATAATGCCACACAAAGGAAGCCAATCACTGCAATGCCCTTCTCTAAGATGGTGGTGAACGTTGCCCATGTCATCTCGTTGCCCACAGTGTATGTCCTTGCTTATTGGCTGAAAAAAGGCGCCTGCAAGCATTATGGGAAAACCGACTTTGGGGCTCGTTTTGCCGAACGCATGGCCGACTTCACGCTATTGTCGGGTTTCGCAAAGTCGGCGACTTATGAATCTGACCGACCTGTTTCGCTCAACTCTGGTGACAACCATTACGCTTAGCAAGTTTAATACACTAGCAGTCAGCCAATAAATAGAATCAAATCCTGATTTCAGACCATCCAGTCAACAAAGCTACTAAAAGTCTCAAAGAACCCAAGGACAAGGCACACCTCAAGAACAGATAAAAGGCACTTGAAAGAACCATGCTAACCAATGATAACAGACGTATTGTCTGTTATTGAAAGGTTTATTCATGTCTGCCTTTACTAAAGTCCTTCATTTCTCACTACATCCATTTTACTGCCAAACATCACAAATAATACATAGAGATCTTCTACAAAGTCATCATATAATACTTCCTTTGTTCTTATTTTTGGATACCATTGCCAGTTGTAATATTCTCAAAACGGAATAGGTGGAGAATGTAAGTGGCCCAACTGTGGACACAGTTCTACCTCCACAGCTTACTTATCCCAAACTCTTGAAATTGATGTAGTTACTTCACAGTTTGGATAGTCCATCTACCGCCATTAAAATACGTTGAAAACGTTCCCAGAGAAGCAAAGAGAGGTAAATGTGCATAAATATACGTGAGCAAGCCGGGGGAAGTATCATTCCCAATATAGATGTGAGAACCCACATCTATAAGACATTTGTCGCATATCCTGTCAGATTATTATTATTATTTATTTATATAGCACCATTGATTCCATGGTGTTGAACATGAGAAGGGGTTACATACAAATTACAGATATCACTTACAGTAAGCTAACAATGACAGATTGATACAGAGGGGAGAGGACCCTGCCCTTTCGAACTTACATTCTACAGGATGGTGGGGAAGGAGACAGCAGGTTGATGGGTTGAGGCAGTTCCAGTGTTGATTGAGGCAATATCTCCGGTAGTGGTGAGGAGGTAGTGGGGTCATTGCAGGCTGTAAGCTTTCCTGAAGAGATTGGTTTTCAGGTTCCGTCTGAAGGATCGGAATGTGGTTGATAGTCAGATGTCTTGGGGCAAAGAATTCCAGAGGATGGGGGATATTCGGGAGAAGACTTGGAGGCGGTTGGGTGAGGAGCGAATAAGTGTGGAGGAGAGAAGGAGGTCTTGGGAGGACCGGAGATTACGTGAGGGAAGGTATCGTGAGATTAGTTCAGAAACATATAGGGCAGACAGACTATAGATGGCCTTGTAGGTCAGCATTAGTAATTTGAACTGAATACACTGGGGGAATGGGAGCCAGTGAAGAGATTTGAGAGGGGAGAAGTGGAGGAGTAGCGAGGAGAGAGATGAATTAGTCGGGCAGCAGAGTTAAGGATGGACTGGAGAGGTGCCAAGGTGTTAGCAGGGAGGCCACAGAAAAGGATGTTGAGTAGTCCAGGTGGGAGATGATGAGGGCATGCACAATCATTTTAGTAGATTGAGGAAAGAACGAATTCTGGAAATATTTTTGAGCTGGAGGCGACAGGAGGTAGAAAGAGCTTGGATGTGCGGTTTGAAGGACAGGGCAGAGTTAAGGGTTACTCCGAGGCAGCGGACTTGGATGAGGCAGATGAGAACAATACATCCATTTAAGGAATACAAGTACATTTTAGTGTGTCTAAGCACATTAAATAATCAACATTTTTATAATATTGTGCACTCAAGCTGAAATGTGTGCACTGATTTGCCATGGTCATGAATTTTGCAGTGGCAGTATTGTCCACAAATGACATTTGCAAATCTTGATTTAGAAAGAAGAACAAGACATTTTCTATTTCATTCTGAAAGAATGAAACCATCTGCAAAGTGAAACAGTGGTCTGAAATTTTGCAGAGGATTGAAGAGTAACTAAACTTTTTTTAAAATTTAATTGATTAGCTTTGCAAGTGTTGTAACACAGTATTTCCCCATTCTCTTTCAAACATCATGCTGCAGCGTCATTTTAACAGCTGAGTTCAAGCTCTTTATGAATCTGCTTTCAACTGCTGCTCAGTACAAATCTGAATATTGGTGAAGGGAGTGAAGAGGTTCAGACAGGGAAAGTCCTGTACTCTGATTAATCTATTTACAATAAGAGTACAAGACTGTCCCTGTCTGAACGTCTTTGCTCTCTTCACTAATGTTCAGTATTATACTGAACAACTGTTGAAAGTAGATTTTTATGGAGCTTCAACTAGGCAGTTAAGACAGCACTGCAGAAGAAGGCAAAATAAGGTAATATTGTATATTACAAAAACCCTGACGTTGTAACAGCTGATAAATTTCAAAAACAGTTTTGTTACATTGAGTATTAGCCAGAACAGCTATAAAATTAGATGAGGATGTAGACGTGGTAGTAGTGGCAAGATGGTCTTGGTGCCAGAGGGGTCCCAAATGCACTTTTACCACATAAGACACCTGTATTTTAATTGGCAAATGGTAGGAGGTTACCATGTTGAAACTCTAGGGCTTCAGTGCAAGTTGAGCCTCAGTGCTCTTGTAAGCTGCCCATGTGGGGTAGTTGTGGTCTTGATGCTGTTCCAGCACGCAACAGAAAATTCATATCCCAGCTCCAGTGTGCTGCTGTGAGGTGTGAGATGCATCACACTCACTTATGGGTCATTGGCCTCCGCTAGCTCCAGACTTCCATCTTCTGGAACAGTAACCCACAATCCAGGGTACACAAAGTGCTTTTCTACAGTCACACATTTACTCAACAGTTCATGGTTATATTACATTTGAACATGTGGGATGGGGCACAACAGGTTACAGTCTTTCCATCAGGTATTGAACATATCTTCAGCTCTAGCACTCGTTCTGCATGGAACCTTCCTTTTCTTTCTGTCTTCACCGAGCCAGCATCCCTTTTCCTCTCAACTGATGGCAGTGCACCCATATTCCATTACTTTCTGCCTTAGATAATCTGTGTTCATATTTCCCTGCAGTCCTGCAGGCGTGATGTGCCCGGGGGCCCCGACACCAGTCTTAACCCCTTTGAGATGGAGCCCTTTTTCGTTTTTGCGTTTGTTTTTCGCTCCTTTCCCAGAGACATAACTTTTTTATTTTTCTATCAATATGGCCATGTGATGGCTTATTTTTTGCGGGATGAGTTGTATTTTTGAAAGACGTCATTGGTTTTACCATATCATGTACTTAAAAAGGGGAAAAAAAATTCCAAGTGTGGTAATATTGCAAAAAAAATGCAATTCCACAACTTTATTTTTTTTACCATGTTCACCAAATGCTAAAACTGACCTAACATTATGATTCTCCAGCTCATTACGAGTTCATAGACACTAAACATGTCTAGGTTCTTTTTATTTAAGTGGTGAAAAAAAATCCAAATTTTGTTAAAAACAAAAATCAAAATTGCATCATTTTCCTATACCAGTAGCGTCTCCATTTTTTGTGATCGCAAGTTGGGCTTATTTTTTGCGTGCCGAGCTGATGTTTTTATTGATACCATTTTGGTGGAGATACGATCTTTTGATCACCTGTTATTGCACTTAATGCAATGTTGCTGTGACCAAAAAACAATTCTGACGTTTTTAATTTTTTCTCGTTACGCATTTAGCGATCAAGTTAATTCTTTTTTTATATTGACAGATTATGACCGTAGAGATACCAAATATGTGTATGCTTGATTTTTTTAATTGTTTTATTTTGAATGGGGCAAAAGGGGGGTGATTTAAACTTTTATTTTTTTTGTTTTTTTAATATTTTTAAAAACTTATTTTACTTTTGGCATGCTTCAATAGTCTCCATGGGAAACTAAAAGCTGCCATAACTCGATCGGCTCTGCTACATACAGGCAATGATCAGATCACCTGTATGTAATAGAATACCTCACTTGCTATGAGCACCGACCACCGGGCGGCGCTCATAGAAATCTAGCATTGACAACCATAGAGGTCTCCAGGAGACCTCTGGTTGTCATGCCAATCCATCAGTGACCCGCGATCATGTGACGGGGTCACCGATGGGCGGATTTCCAGCGCATGTAAAATGCCACTGTCAGTGTTTGACAGTGGCATTTAACAAGTTAATAGCCTTGGGTGGATCACAATTCCACCTGCAGCTGTTCCGGGCACATGCCAGCTGATCAAAACAGCTGACATGTGCCGGAAAAGATGTGGGCTCAGCGCCGGAGGCCACATCAAAGGGGGAGACACGACATGCGCCGTACTAGTATGGCACATGTTGTTAAAGGGTTATGGTCTCAGGCCCGACCGATGGTTCCCAAGTGATAAAGCCATGTTGGCCCTAACAGCCCACTGCACTTGACCTCAACAGTGAACTTTCTTATCTTTACATCTACTACTGACTCACGCCAATCAGGAAGTGCTTCCCCTTTTATTAACAATATTGCCATCCCATCAGTGGGATTGTACCTAAAATTAACTATTCCTCGTCTTTACAGTATATTACTAGTAATCTTTTCCCCTTTTATCTATAGAACACATATTCTTGTAGGCTATCATGGAGTTCTCACATTTGCTCCACTATTTTGCACATTACCAAAACACATTACATAGGAATTGTTCACCTACGCATTAAATGCATAACACTTATGCATGCGGCGATAGTCTTAATGGCAGGAAGGGGGTAGACAGTCCACATCCCTCACACTCTGTGCAAAGAGGGGCACCACTGCAAGGAGTTTGTATGTTCTCCCCGTGTTTGCGTGGATTTCCTCCGGGCTTTCTGGTTTCCTCCAAAGACATACTGTTAGAGAATCTAGATTGTGAGCCCCGTTGGGGGAAGCGATTATAATGTATGTAAAGCGCTGTGGAATATGATGGCACTATGTAAGCAAAGCATAATAAATAACTGTAACTCCCCAGGCCATAGGTCCATCAGATTGAGATTCGAATACAAACAAATGGAAAGACAGAATGTGATATAGTGTCAAATATCTAAAAATATCTATACCCAATATCTATTGACTTCACTGATGTGAACTATAAAATAATTCTAATGTCAGACTGAGTTTTCTTTTCTTTTTAGAGAAATATGGTGATACGGTAAAACCTTTGAGCTGCTATTTATCAGTTTTATACTTTGATAAGTTTGCTATGCATATGATTGAAACATTCTGTTCTGAAAACAACTTTAGGAGAGAGACAATGTTGGCCACTGCCTGGTCTATGCTGAAAGCTCAATCAATCAAACTGATTAAGCTTTCAAGTTGTTTTATATTCTCCGACGATAGCATCAAAAGCTGCAAGGCCTGCATTCTCCATATTACTGGTGACTTTCCTTTACTATACAATAATTGTAAAATACATAAAAACTATATATATTAAGCCAAGTGCACAATGTGGTTTTTGGCTACTATTGGACATTAGCGATGGGCGAGCATGCTTGACACAGCGAGATTACATATACAGGTTTATCTCACAAAATTAGAATATCATCAGAAAGCTAATTTATTTCGGTTCTTCAATAAAAAAGTGAAACTCATATATTATAGAGTCTTACAACCAGAGTGATCTATTTCAAGTGTTTATTTCTGGTAATGTTGATGATTATGGCTTAAAGCCAATGAAAACCCAAAAAGTCATTATATACTTTGAAATGCTTCCCTCTGCCGACAAGCTTATTGGAGATGGAAATTTCATTCTCCAGCAGGACTTGGCATCTGTCTACACTGCCAAAAGTACCAATACCTGGTTTTAAAACAACAGTATCACTGTGCTTGATTGGCAGCAAACTCGCCTGACCTTAACCCCATTGAGAAACTATGGTGTATTGTAAAGATGAAGATGAGAGAAACCTGACCCAACAATGCAGACAAGCTGAAGGCTACTATCAAAGCAACCTGGGCTTTCATAACACCTCAGCAGTGCCACAGGCTGATCGCCTCCATGCCACGCCACATTGGTGCAGTAATTAATGCCAAAGGAGCCCTTGACCAAGTATTGAGTGCATTTACTGAACATACATTTCAGTATGCCAACATTTTGGATTTTAAAATCATTTTTTCAAGCTGGTGTTATAAAGTATTCTAATTTACTGAGATAATGACTTTTGGGTTTTCATTGGTTGTAAGCCATAATCATCAATATTAACAGAAATAAATACTTGAAATAGATAACTCTGTTTGTAACGATTCTATATAAGAGTTTCACTTTTTGTATTGAAGAACTGAAATAAATTAACTTGATGATATTCTATTTTTTGCTGAGGTCCTCTAGATCAGAAAATGCAGTCCAGCTGGGCTCATAAAATGTCCATGTTAATCAGAGGGATTATCCAGCCTCTTTGAGTGGCAACTCTGTCACTAACATAAATCCAAACAAACTTTTTACCCAGCCTGCGATAAGCTGGTTGTCCTCACTCTGGACCCAGTGTGGTCAAACCTAGACTGTAACAAAAACAGGAGCACCAGCTTGTAAAGCAAAAATGGATTATCTTTCAAACCCATCGGCTCAACTGGAATTCAGAAGGTGCACTCAGCTCAGAGTCAGATGGTGCGCTGGCAAGAGAGGGGGAATATTGGATCCATCTCCCCTCATGGAGCAAGTGCTGTCTTGTCATGGATTCCATATGCACCATTCATTCTTGCTTTGTCAGCTGGCACTCCTGTTTTTTGTTTCAACGTATGCTTTTCCAGCCAATTTGACATGGAAAAACATAGAAAGTACACTACACCAGCCTCACCATATCTAAGATATGTATTTTATAATGTATGCAATTTTTACATGATATTCATTAGGAGAAGCAAAAATATCTAGAATTTATAACACTTCATTTAAGCATGGCCATTTTTTGCAGTCTCTTACCTCCTTAGTCACTTACCATCTATTCCTGCATCAGTGGATTCCTCATTCTTTTCTCTGCAAATGTGCTCTACTGCAAAGACTTCTGATACTGCTCCCAGTGAACATGCCTTAACTTCCAGCCCTCTTACGAATTGATAAGGTTCTCTTTTCAGACAATGCCCTGACTAACCATGGTTACTAAAAGGTCCTACCCCATTGCTCATTGTATGGGCAATTAAGTTTTAAAGTTCCTGTTAGATGTAAAGGTGCATCTCTTATTTCTATTTGTTCGAGCTAGATTTTTGCTTGCGATTCTTAGCCTGCCTCCAGCCCTGACCTTTTGGCTTCTACTTGCATTGCAAAGCTCAGTCTGCCCCTGCATATAGAGTATTGTGAGAACTCATCCAGCCATGATCTACAGACTACGAACTCTTAATTAATAGAGATGAGTGACTTTGCCTTTTTTTAGGGTCGAGTGGGGTTTCATGAAACCCGACTTTCTCAACAGTCGAGTCGAACGAAATCGACTGACTATCGGGAAAAGTCGGTGATCCGACTGAAACACGAAATCCAATGCAAGTCAATGGGGAAGC
>VIAB01057035.1:0-11697 GCA_009801035.1 Oophaga pumilio | reverse complement strand
GGGTGAGCTAGGGTGCCCCCTAGTGTTAGGGACAGGAAAGGAGCTCCTAGTCCCGGGTCACCAGACAGCTGTGTCGTGACAGGTGTGAGTGGAAAACTGCTTTCAATACGCCTGAGAGACACTATGAGAACCTTGTGATGCCATTTGGGTTGACAAATGCTCCCACCATCTTTCAGCATTTTGTAAATGACAGCTTTAGTCACCTGGTAGATAGATTTGTGGTGATCTATCTTGATAACATTCATATATTCACCTGATCTTGAGTCACACCAGCTACATGTCAGGCAGGTCTTACATATTCTCAGAGGCAATAAATTATTTGTCAAACCAGAGAAATGTATATTCTCGATTGATGAGATCCCTTTTCTAGGATAAGTGTCATTGTCCACCAATTTTCTTATTGGTCTGGCAAAAGTCCGGGCGGTATTGGATTGGGATCGTCCTGAGGATTTGAAGGCGTTACAAAGGTTTTTGAGTTTCTCCAAATACTACCGTAAGTTCATCAAAAACTTTCCAGTAGTGGCCAACCTCTGAAGGATATGACCAGGAAGGGGATAGACTTTTTGAAGTGGTCGAGTCCTGCCAGAGATGCGTTCAATACCTTGAAGGAATGTTTTGCATCTGTGCCGATTCTTATACAGCCTGACGTCACTCAGCCTTTTATTGTAGAAGTTGATGTGTTTGAAGTGAGAGTGGGGACTGTATTGTCGCAGGGTGCGTCTCCTGGTAAATGGCGTCCATGTGCATACTTTTAAAAAAAAAACTCATCTGCAGAGAGAAATTATGACATTGGTATCAGGGAACTCTTGGCAATCAAGTGGTCCTTTGAAGAGTGACGTAAATTTTTGGAGGGAGCAGTTCATCCTGTTATGGCAATTAAGGATCATAAGAATCTCATATATCTAGAGTCTGGGAAACGGCTAACACCTTGACAGGCAAGATGAGCATTGTTCTTCACCAGGTTGAACTTTATTGTTACATATAGGCAGGGGAACAAGAATATTAAGGCGGATGCCTTATCTCGTTGTTTTCCTTGGGGTGGAGATAATTGTGAGTAGGTTCCTATACTACAAAAAGGGATGGTTATTGCATCTATATGCTCCGATTTTGAGAAAGAGGTTGTTGAGGCTCAGTGGGATGCCCCTGCTGCCTGTCTGTTAGGTTAACTGTGCCTGTGAATCTCTGTCTGAGAGTACTTAGTGAACATCATGATTCAGTCTTGGCAGGACAACCTGGTAATGAAGCCACCGCAGATCTTCTTGCTTGGCGTTTCTTGGTGGTCAGGGGTACATCAGGATGTATGTAGCCACCTGCAGTGTCTGCGTGCCTTCTAAAACCTCTCATACTCGTCCATCTGGGTCTCTCCAACCATTGGCGATTCCCAGTAGACCTTGGACTCATTTATCGATCAATTTAATCACTGATCTACCCATGTCGACAGGTAATGCTGTAATTTTGGTGGTGGTGGACAGATTCAGTAAAATGTCACGTTTTATTGAGTTACCCGCTTTACCTAATGCCAAGACCTTGGTGCAAATTTTCATCAGAGAGATTGTAAAATGACACGGGATCAATATTGTTTCTGACTCATTTGAGGATCCATCTGTCATTCTCCTCAGCATTTCACCCACAGTCTAATGGGCAGACTGAATAGGTTAACCAGAATTTTGAGACTTATCTTAGGTGTTTTGTGTCTGAGAATCAGGAAGATTGGGTTATCTACTTACCGCTAGCTGAATTCGCGGTAAATAATCGTTGTCATGCGTCTACTGTTTTTTCAAGACATTTGGGTTTCATCCACAGTTCAGCTCATATAATAGGAATCGTTCTTCTGGAATACCGGAAGAAAATTTTTCATCAATTATGTCTGTGTGGCAAAGGGTTATTGATAATTTGACAAAGATGGGGTCCAAATATAAGAGGGGGGCCTGATCGGTCGTTTGGTGGGTCCGGACCTGTGTGTTGGTGACTTGGTGTGGCTTTCCTATTGGAACATTAAACTGAAGGTTCCATCTTGGAAACTTGGTCCCAGGTTCATCGGTCCTTATAAGATCATAGCCATCATCAATCTTGCAGCATTCCGCCTTGCTTTGCCATCTACCTTTAGGATCCATAATGTGTTTCATCGATCTCTAGTCAAAAAATACATTGCATCCTCTGTACCATTACCACTACTGCCATCTCCTGTCTTTGTGGATGGAAATTTAGAATTTCAAATAGCCAAGATCATTCATTCTCGCTTAGTTCATCGGTCGCTTCAGTATCTGGTACACTGGAAGGGATACAGTCCTTAAGAGGGAAAGTGGGTACCAGCATCTGACGTCCATACGGCCTGACTGATCCGGTCATTTCACGGGGCAACTTTGATAAACCCAGTTCCAGAGGTCCCTCGTAGATGGGGGGTACTGTAGCTGGGTTACCACCACAGAAATGAGCCAGAAGACCGCATCTGATTGCTCCTACTCCTGCTCTGAAAAGAAGCATTTCACCTTCTTTTAAACGGTGTAAATTTCTTTTGGCAGTACAGAGGTTAATCGGCTATGTTGGGAGCCTGGGCTCTTAGATGAGCACAGTTAGCCACTCCTATCCCCTATATTATCTGGGTCCTGACTGACACACATCATCAGAGATGGCTTATGATGCATGGCTGGGAGGATAGTAGTTGGTGGTTATATGAGAAGGCGTTTGGTGGATTTATCTGTGACTATTACTAGGTTTTGAGTGTGTAATCCATCTATTTAATATCTACCTATTGTCACGGGTTTACTGCAACAGAAAGGAGCCAGAAGACAGCAGCATCTGATTTCTCTTACTCCTGCATTGGTTAGAAGCACTTCTCCTTCGTATGTATTAAAGGGTGTAAAATTTTTTTAGCAGTGCAGGGGTTAATCTGTCCAGTTGAGAGCTCCTAGAGTGTTAAGACTCTCAGCTGTGTACTGTTAGCCACTCCCATCTCCTATATAAACTGGGTCCTGGCTAGCACTCATTGTCAGAGGTAGGTTATACTGCATGGCTGGAGGTTGTTGTTGGTGGTTATTGGAAAAAGGCATTTGGTGGATTTATCTGAGATTGTTGCTATGTTTTGAGTGTGTGATAATTCCCTTTCTTCTTCTACTTTGGTTTAACCCCATCCCCCGATGCATTCCTCTGTTGTTTATGTGTGTATATTTGTGTGATTGGTATTTTCTTTTATCCCTGTTCGTATTACCTTCTTAGTCTGGTTGGTGCATTACGGTACTATACTACTCCCCTCTTCCCTGGGTGGTGGAAGGGTACAGACTGAGGGCACATTCAGGAGCTAAGGCAAGGTATGTGGCCCCAGCGTCCTCATCATCAGAAGTACTCAGGGGAACAGAGCGAGCTAGAGAGCCCTTAGCATTAGAGACAGGGAAGGAGCCCCAGGTCATTGGACACCCATGACACATGCTCATCCACGACACCTAGCTTCCTGTCCCAATTTGCAGGGGGGGCGCGAGACACCACTCTTAAAGCCAGAACAGTGCAAACAGGTTATGGGTTACATGGCAGATAATGCTTCCAGCCTGTTTCACATCACCACCCTGTCTTCCACAAGGTCCAGTATCACTAGACAATAGTCTGGACCAAATAATCCTCACCCTGATCCTCCTTCCTCCCACCATAGCGAGTCCCAGGAGACAAGTGATTCCGCACTAGGACACTCCGTGGAGCTCAATACATTTTCATTTAATTAAATCTGGCCTCTCGCCCTGCACATGTGTAGTGATGACAAAATATTTTAGCAGCCATGGTCAGAATAAGACAATGGTGGGGAACAGCAATTAATGTCTCAAGAGGTACAGTGGGGAAAATAAGTATTTGATACACTGACGATTTTACAAGTTTTCCCATTTACAAAGAATGGAGAGGGCTGTGATTTTTATCGTAGGTACACTTCACCTGTGAGAGACAGAATCTAAAAATAATATCCAGAAAATCACATTGTAGGATTTTTATATAATTAATTTGCATTTTATTGCATGAAATAAGTATTTGATACAATGGAAAAACAGAACTTAATATTTGGTACAGAAACCTTTTGTTTGCAATTACAGAGGTCAGAAATTTCCTGTAGTTCTTGACCAAGTTTGCACACATTGCAGCAGGTATTTTGGCCCACTCCTCCATACAGATCCCCAGATCTTTCATGTTTCAGGGCTGTCACTGGGCAACATTGAGTTTCAGCTCCTTCCAAAGATTATGTATTGGGTTCAGGTATGGAGATTGGCTAGGTCACTCCAGTACCTTAAAATGCTTCTTATGGAGGAGCAGCTCCTTAGTTGCCTTGTCTGTGTGTTTTGGGTCAGAAGTTTCTTTATTTCTCGCGAAGGAGAGATAGAAAAAGCATTGAATGTAAGAATGTAGCAAAAAGTGGCATTCACATAATTCATGACCTATTGCCTGCAACCTCCCATTGATGTCATTGCATCGGGGCAGCATTACACTCACATATTGTGAAATGAACTGGAAATATTAAGGAACTGAGATCACAGTTTGGATAACACATTTAATAATTACTTCTAATTATAGTCTATTTTCCACTCAGTGACTAATAGAATTACAAGTCAATGTGTTTTACATAAGTACATGAAGTTATCTAGATTTCTCCTTAGGGCAGAAGTAATAGCTGCGCGTCTTCATCCCCCAAGTGCTGTCGTTATTATGTCCTGACCTCACACGACTTGTCCAGCAGCTGTAATAAAAATAAGAAAGGAAAAACTGATATTGCACAGCTCACACCTACACAATACAGATGAAGCCGAGCCGATGGCATCAGTTGGCACAAATATCTCCATTGGAGCAAGAGTCACTCTGCTGTTCAAAGCAGAAGTGAAGGTTTTTTTTTAACCCCTTAGTGACAGAGCCAATTTGGTACTTAATGACCAAGCCAATTTTTACAATTCTGGCCATTGTCACTTTATGAGGTTATAGCTCTAGAATGCTTTAACGTATCCCACTGATTCTGAGGC
This sequence comes from Oophaga pumilio, assembly GCA_009801035.1. Taxonomy (NCBI): domain Eukaryota; kingdom Metazoa; phylum Chordata; class Amphibia; order Anura; family Dendrobatidae; genus Oophaga; species Oophaga pumilio. The sequence goes on along the minus strand of VIAB01057035.1, from coordinate 6,709 downwards.
TATGTGCACACGTTGCGGAATTGCCATGGAAATTTCCGCGGCAATTCCGCACCTCCCTGCCGCGGGAAATACGCATATTATAGGCATGTGTATTCCCGCTAAAAACTAGCGTTTTGCAAGCGTAATTAGCTTGCAGAATGCTAGCGTTTTACAAGCGATCTGACAGGTTGGTCACACGAGTCAAACAAGTGTTTCACAAGTGTGACCAACTTTTTACTATTGATGCCGCCTATGTCGCATCAATAGTAAAAAGATCTAATGTAAAAATAATAAAAAAAATAATAAATAAATTGTGATATTCTCACCTTCCGGCGGCCCCCGCAGCTTTCCCGCCTTCAGCGACGCTCCCGGCCAATCCCGTTCCCAGGCGTCCTTTGCGACAATCACCCCGATGACGTAGCATCACGCGAGACCGCTACGTCATCTGGGGTGATTCTCGCAATGCATTACTGGGAACGGGATTGGCCGGGAGCGTCGCTGAGAGGCGGGAAAGCTGCGGGGGCCGCCGGAAGGTGAGAATATCACTATTTTTTATTTTAATTATTGTTTTTACATGGATATGGTACCCAGGGCTTGGAGGAGAATCTCCTCTCCTCCAGACCCTGGGTACCATCCGCACATGAACCGCTTACTTTCCGCATGGTGGGCATAGCCACATGCGGAAAGTAATCGGTTCAATGCATTCCTATGGCGGCGGAATCGCCGCGGTTCCGCAAAAAAGAATGAGCATGCTGCAGATTCTCCCTCGATGCGATTCCGCCGCGGAAAAACCCGCAGCATGTGCACAGCATTGCAGAATCCCATAGGCCATAATGAGTTGTATTGTGTAAGCGGTTTTGCCGCGGTTTCACAGCGTTTTTCGCGGCAAAACCGCCAGGAATCCGCAACGTGTGCACAGGCCCTGAGACTGTTTTTTCTTGAGATATTGTACTTCACATTAGTGGTAACATTTCTTTGATATAACTTTTGAGTGGTGTCACACAAAATAGTTAATAAATAACATTTCCCACATGTCAACTTTACATCAGCACAATTTTGAAAACATAGTTTTTTTTGTTAGCACATTATAAGGTTTAAAAATTGAACAGCGATTTCTTATTTTTCCAACGAAATTTACAAAACCATTTTTTTAGGGACCACCTCACATTTGAAGTGAGTTTGGCGGTCAATATAACAGAAAATACCCAAAAGTGACACTATTATAAAAACTGCACCCCTCAAGGTACACAAAACCACATTCAAGAAGTTTATTAACCCTTCAGTTGCGTCACGAGAACTAAAACAATGTGGAAGGAAAAAATGAACATTTTACTTTTTTCACAAAAATTTTTACTTTGGAACCAATTTTTTTTTATTTTCACAAGGGTATCAGGCGAAAATGGACCACAAAATTTATTGTGCAATTTCTCCTGAGTACGTCGATACCCCATATGTGGGGAAAAGCCACTGCTTATGTGCATGGCAGGGCTCAGAAGGGAGGGAGCATCGTTTGACTTTTTGAATGCAAAATTGGCTGGAATCAATGGTGGAGCCATGTCGCATTTGGAGACCCCCTGATGTACCTAAACAGTGGAAACCCCGCTATTGTAACTCCAACCCTAACCCCAACACACCGGGCCCTAACGCTAATGGCAACCCTAACCATATTCCTAACCACAACACTAACCTTAACACACCCCTAACCATAATCCCAACCCTAACCATAACCCTAACCACAAACCTAACCCTAACAGACCCCTAACCCTAATCCTAACCATAGCACCAACCCTATCCCCAGCCCCAACCCTAACCGTAACTTTAGCTCCAACCCTAACTTTAGCCCAACTCACTTTAGCCCAACTTTAACCCTAATGGGAAAATGGAAATAAATACATTTTATTATTTTTACCTAACTAAGTAGGTGATAAAGGGGGGGGTTGGAGTTACACTTTTTTTTATTTTGATCACTGTGATAGGGTCTATCACAGTGATCAAAATCAACCTATAGAAAAAATTTCCTATTGTTGCCGGGTGCTGGATATGCCGATCTCAGCGGGCGCACTGCGCATGCGCCCGCCATTTTCTCCCGGAGGAAGACGCCGGTGGTCCGGGGGACTTCACAGGGTGTTGCAGGGACAACGGGGGAATCGGGGGACCCTATTTCTCTCTCTAATGTGCGATTACATCAGAGGACAGAGAAATTAAATGAAAAATCTGACTTTTTTTTGCGGTCGTCATTATACCGTTAATAACGGTGATCGCAACACCGGGGTCTGTAACCAACCTGAATCATGTTCTCTAGGGAGACCCCGAAGAAATTCCGACTCTGGGGGGGCGCTATACCCTTATTCCTCAGTGCTGTTAAAAAGCGGCGCTGTGGTTTACGTACCCTTAACTGCAGCCGTTAAAAGGCATTAATGGGTTAATTGATTTATTTTTGCTTGTTTATGGCGCATAATGGATATAATTTCTTTTATATAATTATCAAAGAAACCTCTTTGTAAAAAAGCAGATAAAATGTGACAATATATACTTTGTTTTCATTACTTGTTGGTAAGATTGTCTTACATTTGTTCACAAGCACCTGCAGTAACTGATACATACTTAGCTCTTTAGCGCTTCCTTGTGGTTATCTCGAGTACAACTTTCAAGTCAAAGAAATCAAACATATCTATTATCTAAAAATATCTAAGAAATATTTGTAATCCTGCCTGAAGAAGGAGCCCCTGTGCTCTGAAAGCTTGCAACCATATATTATTTTCTGGGTAGCCAATAAAGATATCACTCCGAGAATACTTTTGTCATCATTGGGCAGAAAACTATTCCCATTGATTATCTAATGATATAAAAAAAATTCCTAAAATTACAGATTTTGATTCTCAATATTTCATATTATACACAATGAAATAACAGTTAAAACTATCAGACATATAGATTATAATCTGCATGATGTGTAAAGTCCCCTTATAAATAATGATAGGATTATATGTAAATCTGCTGTTCCAGGCTGTAGACTAGTCACTGTCCTCCATGAGAATCTGCCTCCAGCAGGGCTGTAATGATCGCCATTCCAGAGGGTGCAACTGTGACCAGTCCCATGTGGCAGGTGGGCTCACCGACACCAATTTCACCTTGACGTGCGTCCTTGGACACACATTTAGGTGAAAAGTATTGTGGCACAGAAACCCTCCGGGTCCCTGCACTGCAGTACACACTGACGGCCAATCAGAGGCCGCCTGCAGACACCCACTTGCCAGTAACACATGGCGCATAGCAGTGACATCATATGCTGCCCATGTCGGCATGCTGAAGTCAGCTACCGCCTCCTGCGCTGGCTACAGAAAAAGACACCACACGGCGTGGGGGCAGGAGAAGGTGAGTAGAATACAGTGGTGTACCACCAAATAGTGGCAGTCTGCGCGGCTGAAATGGGGCCCGTGAACTGGGGGGAGTCCGATGCCAGCACCGGCACTAGTGCCGTTCTCGCATGTCATCGCACATTCAACTGTATCGACATCCTGGATGCCGATACAGATGAAAGTTAGGATGAAAAATGGAACATCAGCTGATGCTTCTTCCTCAACCTCTGATGTCTCAGTGGGCGCCATGTAGTGACATCATCACGCTCAGACGTCAGACGCTGAGATGTTCAGAACGCTCCCTGCAGAGACCGGCGCACTGAGGAACGAGGAGGAGAGGTGAGTATTGCATTTTTTTTTAAATCAGTGTCATGATTACACCTTTCATAGTGTCTGGATGCAGTGAATTACTGTCTGCCGTTCAATCTAATGCATGGCGTGCTGAGCTGTCAGTGCCTGGATGACATTTTAGCCATCCAATTGGAGTTAGGGTGTTCATCCAGATGCCTCCTTTTCGGATATTTGCCTGCTCTCTGCCCCAGGCTAGTGCCAATTGTAGCTTCATGCTCACTGGTGTATGTCTGCCTTGTCGCTCTGTGCTCTGATCTACTGATGCCTGCGCTCTGACCATCGATTTGCTTTGACCCTTTGCTTGATCCACTATTTTCCTGGAATTTTGACCCTGTATCACGCCTTAGTCTATGACGTACCCAGGGCCGACATCAGGGCATTACTGCCCTTACTGGTGTTCGGGGCCCAGAGAGCAGTAGCAGAGAGGCGAGGCCTGGAATCAGAGGCAGGATTCGGCCTATTCAGTAACTAAATGTACGTCCTTATTTAAAATCTATTGCCGTGCAGGAAGCCACCGGTTTTCTGCACTACAATAATTACCAGCTGCCAGCCAATCAGAGGCTTGCAGATGACATCAGCGAGGACACCGCTGTCGTATGATGTCACTGTCCACATCTCAACTGGATGAGGGAAACTACACCGCTGGATCGCAACCAGCTAAGGAGAAACTTTCTTTTTTTGGACTGAAAGCCGCAATATGGGGGCAGCATGGGAGACACATGGGGAACATATGGGAGCAGGATGGGAGACACATGGGGGAACATACGGGGGCAGGATGGGAGACACATGGGGAAGATATGAGGGCAGGATGGGAGACATGGGGCAACAAATGATGGAAAGATGGGAGACACATGGGGGAACATATGAGGCAGGATGAGAGATATATGGGGCAACATATGGGGCAGGATGGGAGGACATGTTGTGGTAGGATGTAGATCATATGGAGCCAGTAATGAGACAAATGAGGGCCAGGAATAACACACATGAGGGCCAGGAATGAGACACGTGGGATCCAGAATAGAGTACATATGGGACCAGAATGGGGGACGTTATTACAGGAAGGGGACATGATGGGGACATTATTACTGTAGGGGATAATTAAGGGATAGTATTACTGCTGTGATGTATTTTGTTTTTGAAGATACTATTTTCAGTTCCTGTTACTGTGCAGAGTGACATTATGTTGCTTTTTTTTCATCTGGCGTTGTATAGAAGTTGGGGAAAAATTGGGGAATTAGCTCTGGAAGGGGTGATTGCTGTACTACCTTTCCAATGACACTATACACGGAGCTCCTGTGTGTAAAGTCAGTGGTAATCACTGTATTACCTGTACCCTGACACTATATACAGAGCTCTGGTGCATAATGTCACTGGTGATCATTGTATTACCTGTACACTATACACTATATACAGAGCTCCTGTGTATATTGTCACTGGTGATCGCTGTATTACCTGTGCACTGACACTATATACTGAGCTCCTGTGTATAATGTCACTGGTGATCACTGTATTACCTGTACACTGACACTGTAGTGAATCCTCCACCAGGGGGAGCTGGTGAGGGAAGAGAGGTTACACACTAAGTGTAGCAACACAGAACAACAGCACAGGTGTCATAGGTAAAGAGAGAGTGGTCATACGAACCGAGTCAGAAATGATCAGGAGCAGACGTACCAGAAGGAGCAGCAATACGCATAGTCAAAATACCAAGCCGAGGGTCAAAAAACCAAACATGAGCGCGGGTCCATAAACGTGAGACAGAAGAAGTGGTTGGGGTGCAAGCCAGGAAATCAAAAGACAGACAGAGAACGTAGCAGCAGAGATGGATACCAAGAGAAGAGGTCAGAGATCAGTCCGGGTCATACACATGAATACAAGTCAAAGGCAGGAGGATCACCAAGGTACAAGGGTCAGAGGCTCTAAACAGGAAGCTTGAGCTATCTCTAACACTGGTCAGCAGGCTGTGATGGACTGAAATAGCCCAGCTAGCTCCAGAACTAGGCCGAGGAAATTAACCTCCGCATGACCAGTCCTAAGAGAGGACAGTAGAGAATAAACTCCGGACTGGGCCATGACAGACACTATATACAGATTACCTGTGTATAATGTCACTGGTGATCCCTGTATTTCCTGTACACTGACACTATATAAAGAGATGCTATGTATAATGTCTCCAGTGATCCCTGTATTACCTGTACACTGACAGTATATGCAGAGCTCCTGTGTATAATGTCACTGGTGATCCCTGTATTACCTGTACACTATAATCTATATACAGAGCTCCTGTGTATAATGTCACCGGTGATCATTGTATTACCTGTATAGTGACACTATATAAGGAGATGCTATGTATAATGTCTCCGGTGATCCCTGTATTACCTGTACACTGACATTATATACAGAGCTCCTGTATCTAATGTCACTGGTGATCCCTGTATTACCTGTACATTGACAATATATACAAAACTCCTGTGTATAATGTCAGTGGTGATCCCTGTATTACCTGTACACTATATACAGAGCTCCTGTGTATGTCACTGGTGATCATTGTATTACCTATACACTATATACAGAGCTCCTGTGTATAATGTCACCAGTGATCACTGTATTACCTGTACACTGATACTATATGCAGAACTCCTGTATATAATGTCACTGGTGATCACTGTATGCTGACACTATACCAGACCTGGCCAAAGTGGGGCCCATGCTGTATACGGGGAGGCTTTTGAAGTGTATAGGGAGGCTATGTGAGGCTCATGCTGCATATGGGGGAGGCTGTTTAGAGCTCATGCCGCATATAGGGGATGCTGTGTGGGGCTCATGCCGCATATGGGAGAGAAAGGTGTGTGGCTCATGCCGCATATGGGGAGGCTGTGTGGGGCTCATGCCGCATATGGGGGAGGCAGTGTGGGGCTCATGCCGTATATGGAGGAGGCTGTGGGGCTCATGCTGCATATGGGGTAGGCTGTGTGGTGTTCTGCCTTCATACACGTTGACACGGTGTGCAGTCTAGCATA